>VKOC01032850.1:0-15211 GCA_009364415.1 Spea multiplicata | reverse complement strand
GGGGCCCTGAGGTTTCTAGTTACGCCCCTGTCTAAGAACCAGTGTTCTTTATCACCAATTATGGTGGTATTTCTTACAAAGAGCACCAGTTTCTAGCATGGTGATCTTGATAGCTTGAGGAAATACTTGAAGCAGGCAATACATTTGATGATCAGACATACATTATCTTGGTTAGCAAGCTGGAAAGAAGAAAATGTGTGAGCTAAGCATGACAAACCTTTGTTAAATAACAAATGGGATGTATTAATTCCATCTCTCTCTTTTTCTCTTCCCAGGTATGCCTATTGTCAACTATGGCTGCTAATAGACCTTGTTGCTTATTTGCTCTTTAGTGATGTGTGCCTTCTCTACTTTTCACCACTAGTCATTTCTTCCTGATTTCTATGTTTGACCCAGTTCCATTCCTGACTATGCTGCTCTCTGTTATAATGAAACACGTCCATTCAGACTACACTGGTCTGTTATCCTGACCCAGCTTGTGGTTCAGAGCACGCTACTCTATGGTTTCCTGATGCAGCTTTGCTTCCGAACAATTTACAATATCATCTTCGCTGAAGTGTTCTACCTTTACATGCCAGGCATAACAGTTCCTTTCAAGTATCAATACATTGGTTTCTTTGGTTTCCTGTGTCTCTAATGGTTTGCCTTGCCCGTTATTTTGACATGTACAGTTATGAAGCCACAATCTCTATTTGGAAACAAAACATATTCTCAACTTGAAACATACATTCTTTACTACAGTTTTGGTATTAAAATTAGATTCTCTACTACTTCTGATAAAATGTTTGATATGCGAGGTATGATATCATCTGTCAAGACATGACACACTCAAAAATCTGAATGGCTGGGCTAATGGTATTATGGGGACAACATTTAGATATGACAACTTCTACAAAATAAAAACAATTACGTTTTCATAGGGAATAGCCACTGGCAAAAAAGATAAACCATTCTGTAATACTTTAAACTTAGTAGTATCCAAAGTCCTCTGAGACAAATTAACAATGATAGAGTTTAATATTGTGGGTACCTCTAGTGGGTAACTAAGGCCCTCTCCTTAGTCTGTAGTTAAATGTTTGTGAAAATGGGGAGCTCTGAAAAATATAGAACCTGCGCTTTGTATATATAGATCCTGGTCTTCTGATGAAGAATAATCAATGGAGCCCTGGGAGAATCTGGATGTAGAAAAACTCCAATTATACATCAGCTTGTTTTCGTAGTCACATTGAACCCGAGTGAGTGTATCACTTCTGGTTTTGAGTTCAATTTTCAATTTGTCCAACTGGGCTGAATATCTGTCTTTTAAAGATATAACTCCATCAGCTTGGATTCCGCTTGTGTTAGGTCACTCTGTATGTGGGTTAGTTTACTATGAGTGTGCTCGATGATGAGAAGCATCAAATCCATGCTACACTAGTTCTGTATGGATTCCCACTTATGTAGCATCTTCCATGTCTGCCGAGGGCCTTTTAAACATCCAGAGGGCTCTTGGAATAAGCAAATTCTTCCAAAAAACTGACAGAGTTTGTAAATGGTGGATAGCCTTCAGCTCCTTTTGTTTTAAATTTCTCCATTTGTTAATAGCACTATGGGTGTCCACATTGACGGACACTTCAGCATCTGCCAAGGTCAGCCTCCTGCTAGGTGTAGGAATGGCACGCTGCCATGTGTAAACGGTACAAACGGTGAAATCAATCCTGAGTTGCAGCAGGGAAACAACCCACCTATTATTTTAGTTATTATTTTAGTTATTATTCAGGAAATAACCCACCTATTATTTTAGTTAACCAGTCAAAGAAATAAATTACATTTGTTTGACAAGATCTCCCAGCAGTAAACCCATGCTGTTTCTGATCTTGTAACCCATTTGCATCCAGATATTTAACAATCTTTACCTGTAGCATAGTTTCCATTAATTTCCCAACTATTGATGTAAGACTTACTGGTCTGTAATTGGTCAAGATTTCCCCTTATCTTTTTGGGAAGTGGTACCACAATGCCAACTTCCAATCCTCTTGAACTGCTCCTGTCAATAGTGACTGGTTAAATAAGTCTGCCAATGTGCCCCTTTAATTAAAATATGTTATTTTGAATGATGTAAATTTCCACTTATACTTTCTTCTAGACATGAGCAAATGGGCCAGAAACGATTTGGACAAATTTTTCAGTTTGTTTTGTCCTTTTCATTTTCGGGCAATTCCTTTTTTTACCAATTCATTTGAGCAATAACCAGGGGATTTTAAAATTCAGGAAGGAAATTTGTAATTTGATGGCCACAATTGTTCTCACTCTCTCACACTATAACTTACTCTCTCATACTCTTATTCACTCTCTCTTACACTCTCTGAATGCCTCCCAACCTTTTCTGCTTACTACTCTCACATCTGTGTCTCGAAAATCTGCTTCTTTTTTTTACCATCCTCTTCATCTTTCTAAAATTTGGCTTTTTTTCTTACATACAAAACAGGAAAGAAGAAAACAAACAGTTTTGAGTTTATTTCTCTTTAATGAATACGGCCTAGTGACTTGACAATTCATCTCCTGCTGAGCCCAGGAAAGTAATACTGAAATTCAACCTATGATTATTAAATCAGGTATGAATGTTACATTAAACGTTTAATGGATAAGCAGCTATTAGACCTTATTCTTTGGCAAATTAATATGATAATTTCCTTCCATTCAGTATACCGTATTTGCTCAATTATAAGACGACCCTGATTATAAGATGAGCCCCTAAAATCTGAATATTAATTTAGGGAAAAAAAAAGCCTGAATATAAGACGACCCTATAGGAAAAAAGTTTTACCAGTAAATGTTAATTCATGTAAACTATGTGAACTATTGTTTGTTAATAAAAGCTATGATTGAGAAAAATATTTTGTTTTATTTCCTTTTTTTTTTTAACAACCTGCCCCCCCCCAGTTATGCACATCTGGCCCCAGGCTTGCCACTCTCTGCCCCAGAAATGCCTTATGCCCCATATATGCCCCATATATGCCACTGTGCCCCATGGTATGCCTTTTAACTCTCTAAATGCCACTGTGCCCCATGATACGCCTTTTAACCCTCTATATGCCACTGTGCCCCATGATATGCATTTTGACCCCATATGTGGCATATAGGGAGGTATAAGGCATTTCAGGAGGCAGAGTGGCATTAAGGGGGTTAAAAGGCATTTCATAGAGCACTCTGCCTCAAGAAATGCCTTATGCCCCCACTTAACACTCCCTCCCCTCCCTCCTCCAAACTTACCGGTGCTTCTGAGTCCCCGGTGCTTAGTCCGGGCAGCGTGTAGAGCTCTACGCGAATCGCATAGAGAACATCCGCTTCCTGTCCTAAAAAAACAATATAACTTACAGCTAATGAGAAAGAAGAAAATTAAACTAAACACAAACACCACAGAAATGTTAAAACAGCCATTGTCACGAAGGGTAAAAAAAACCCCAAAAAACCACCACCATTCATCACCTTATCTTTTACTGAAATGTGTTTTGGTCACATGCCAAACTGAACTTATTTACTGAAATTGTTGCACTCGACAGATCAGAAAGGTATAATTGTATCCGTATAACCGTAAGGATAACACTTAGCGCAAGATGGTTTTTTTCATGGTGTCCCCAATGATTGTTAGTAGGGAGAGCCAAGAATGGTCTCTTTTTTGGTTCAATTAATTCTATTCCTTTTCTGTATACTAAATAGTGAATATTTTCTAAAACTTTTTTTAAGTTGGATGTGTATTATCGTGTTTTTTATGATTAATTAATATATTAGAGAGTTTATACTGTTTTAGATCTGTGCACCGAGATTACATACTTTGATCTCCACATCATACAAAACTAAAAACATAGTAAAAACTCATTTTTTTATTTTTCCTGGCATCACATTCTAAGTTGAAGCAGAGAATTTTTTAAGAATAGTATGAATGCATTTTAATGTATAATTAATGAATACTCTTATTTTGCCAGGAAGTAAATAAATTGATTTATTTTAAAGACAAACCAGCTGCCAGTTTGGCTCCTGAAACACTGTTTGACTTTCCCTTACATTCTACTATTCTCTTATCAGTTGCTATGGCAACGGCCAAGAAAAAAATACAGTCTGTTTTCTTAACATTTTATGTTTTTTTCTTTTCTTTGGTCTTCCTTAGCAATCATCAATTTGTTCACTTTGTTAAAATTTTTCAAGTACATTAACAGGGGAAAATAATTTCAGCCTAATCACTCGATCCCCGAAACCTGTTTCTATGTCATACGGTTTTAATCTTCTGAAATTTGTCTAGGATGCTACACTTGTAAAAGTTTGAATTCACAATGGGGAATCGGAATAGTATCTTTGAGAACAGACAGGGTGTTTCATTATGATGGTCTTAAAAAAAAAACATCTATGGCTTCCTTTTCCTATCCAAATAACGCTATCCAAAGTAAGCTTGGTAGAAGCACATGTCAAAAGGACTAATAGTCAGCCTATTTTTTATATAGGTTATTTGTTGGAGCTTGGAAAGGTCTAATCACATTTGAAATTAATACATCACATAAATCGGTGACATCATGTATGAAGACTTCCTTCTACATCTGCTACACTCGCTAAATATTCTGTATTGAAAACATAGTAACAACAAATAACAACCATTCGGCCCATCTAGTCTGGCTTTTTCTCTTGAGTTAGACCTTAATTAATCCTTGGTCTTGTCTTAGATTGAGAATAGATGTAAAGTTTCCGTAACCTCTACCACTTCTGACGGGAAGTTGTTCCATTTATCACCCTCTTAGTAAAGTAAAACCTCCTTTCGTTAAATCTAAACCCGGGCTTGCCTTATGGTATGTTTTAATTATCACCTCTTATTTTTAGGGATTTTTAAGATTTTTAGGGATGGGTGCCTCTCTAAATTCTTTGAGATCTTTACGGGATGGATGGATGGAAAGCATGGTTTGCTGTGAATAATAAAAGATATTGGGCAAACGTCTAGTCTACTTTATGGAAAACATGAAGATACTCCGCATATTACCCCAGAACTTTGTGATACGCACTAATCATTCACTGCCTTTTTAGGTTATATCCTTTTCCCTTGAAATACGAGCTTGAATGTTACTTAAACAGTTTTTCAGGACCAGATCAGTAGCGGTCAAATGTTTGGGTTTTTGTTTTTACATCAGAGAGAACAATTTGAAATAAAATATTCAGTTGCCCTTGTGCCATGAGTTTTCTAATTTAAAGTTAACCTTTGCCAGCTGGCTGGATGCCTTCAGATAGGTTCCGCTTACTGCTTTTTCTACGCGAGACCCCGTCAGCCCTTCCGTGGCATTATTTAATGTGTGAGGCTTGAACTCTGCTTTAGAATTAATTTAGAACAGTAACTTACAAATTTAATGTGCTCATTCAAGCAAGGTTTGTGATGCGCTTAATTCCACTCAATTTTTTCTCCTATAGATATACAATATATACCGGTATATATATATATATATATATATATATCTGATAAGCTTGCCGGTAAATCTTGTGAACTTTTTGTGCTAAAACAAAGTGTTTGTGCACGAGGAACCAAGTGTCTTTTTCTGTTAACACCTGGATCGCACCTTAACCTGCCTCTCTGCGGCCTTCCGTTATCTAGGCAACCTTGTCTAGATTTCTTCCGTGCTCATCGAAGAGCTCGTGTTTCTAAAACGCCGAGCTGCACGCGTCTCTTTTAGAAAGGGGAAGTAGATAGTAAATGTAATTCTAAAGTGATAAATGAGGTCCTGTGTGTTCTGCCCTTGAACTAATTAAAAGAATAGGTAATTTACAATCCCAATAACGTACAGCTACATATTATTTACACATTACTGATCTCGATCGGCAACGCCATTAACATTTTTCAAAACGTCGAGCTGGAACACAGATATACAAATTGATGCCGGTTTCATTACTTTTCTCTGGGAGATAAAGCTTTAATAAACAAAATCCTTTTGGTCTGGGGAATGTGTTTGAAAATGCAAAAAACACGACTTGGTTATAGTGTAATGAACCTGACAAAAAAAAGCATTAGTTTAGACAAACCGATACCAATGTGTGTTGGTCAGAGGTTTGTTTTTGTATCCATAGCATGTTCTTGATGACGCTGTGTCAATGGTGTAGAGATACTGAGCGGTTTGCTTATCACTTACAATGCACCATTCACCATCCAACAATCCAATGCGCAAGAAAAAAAAAAGAACACCATTATGCTACCATTCAGGTACAGTCATCCACCAGTAACATTGGAGGAAGGTTACATAGAATATAATGGCAGATAAGAACCATTCAATCCATCTAGTCTTCTTGATTTAGAGATTTGCATGTTAGATTGAGAACCCATATACCTATTTCATGCTATTAATCTCCCATACTATACTAGCCTATATCACTTGTGATAGGAGGCTGTTCCATTTACTTACCACCCTTTCTGTAAAGAAAAACTTCCTAACACTACATCTAAGCCTCTGGCCCTTCTTGTCCTAACTAGATTTCTCCTACTTTGAAATACAGTAAACCTCTCTCCTGTACCAATTCATTCTAGTTTGTTTGGCCCGCAAACCATTTTGGTAGCCCTCCTCGGAACTCTCCAAAACATCAATATCCTTCTGGAGATTTGGTTTCCAAAACACAATACTCTAGGTGAGATCTGACCTGGGATCTGTAAAGTGGTAAAAATCACCTCTCTCCTTCCCACAAGGAAGAACATGTCCTGCTGGGGGGAAAAAAGTAAAACATTTCAAATATATCCTCTTACTAAATGGAAAAATTTAAAAAAAAATTCTGATGCACATCAATTTTATGTAATTAAAAACAGAATGTAGTGTATAGCAATGAGATCTGGCACTCCAACACAAATTCTATCTGTGTGTGTGTGGGTTTTACTTTAATCATGGAATGCTGCTAGACATCATTTTGGTAATTTTGTTCAGCGGTGGCACCTATCCCGTGGAAGACATTCTAAGAAAAGTTGCCAAAGTTGTGGTATTTTTTCAGTGGCTGGGGTGCTAACGGTAAAATATAATCCTGAAAACTTCTAGTTTTTTTGGGTGTGAAACAGAATTGCAAAAAGTAATAAATGCAAAGAAATAAAAATGTGCTAATGGTTTCCCTAAAAGAGGTATGTGTATTATCGGAAAAGAGCTTTTAAATAAATGTATAAGAATTTACGCAGAACGTGGTAGATTCAAGGAAAACTGAGTATATCTCTGTGGAGTGTCAACACGCAAATTATCCCATTACAAAAGAGAGTGGGAGGCTGGTGTTAGCCGAGTACTTATCAGTGAATCCACAGGATGATTGTTTCTCGTAATTGTAATAATTAGCAGAATAAGAACAAAAATCCGATCTCTTAAAGGCTTTACAGTCCAGGAGGGTCATTTGGTTGAGAAGATGCTTTAATGCTCTTCCTCCCATTAGCTGTAGTTTTCACCTTTTATTTCAAATCATTATTTTGCATGTGCTAATTAGTTGTTTAGCGATTTACGTTAATGATCTATATTATATATTTTATATATGATATATTATATAGATGCTCTTATATTTGTATATTGATAGCGTCCACAATGGAAACACTTAAATTCCCAACAAAATACAATCACGGCACCTGGCAGTCGATAGAAATGGGCATGTTAATGAATTGTAATTATCTCACTTATAAAGCTTTTAATGCCAGAGGGTGAAAAACAAAATGCTAAGGATAATGATCCCACTGCGAGGTATATTCACTAAACTAAGATTTTACATCACAATTCAATGGCTTCTCCTGCCAGAAGGAGTGAGCTGGCTAAGCATAATACACATAATGTTATGGGGGGGTTATTTAGCAAAAAATATTGATATTACCATTTTTCCCCAAATAAGATGCGGCCTTAAGATGTTTGTGATAACTTTTAGTGGGCTGAAACACAGGTTTCTAAAAAGTCAGTCCACAATGTAACTTATATGACAGCCTACTATAAAATAATGCATATGAAAGTACTCTGTGAGTAACCCTAACCCTCTGTGAGCACTCTATTATGCAATCTTCCGAAACTTAGTTTACCTTCTTCCTCCATTATCCAATATTTCTTGCCACTGATTGGCTAGTTGAAGCTGCCAATCAGTGTCAAGAAATAGATCCCATTGAAATCAACAGGAAGACTTTACAGAGATCCGTTTTTGCCATCAAACAGCAACATGTGCGGGAAGACGCATTCAGATGCTTCTTGGTGGGGAAAGGGGCAACTGTAATGAATTTACAAAAGAGAACACGTGACATTTTGAAGTGACCACACAGCCATCATATGAACCAAAGTTCTTTGGAGTGTCTTTAAAAATATATTTCCCTGCATGTTTTATATTTCTGTGGCCCATTGCCAAAAGGATGCATGGAGAAAGATGAGAAATGATCTCAAGAGTGTTCCTTTAATGCAAAGAAAGTGCTTTCCATCGAACAAACACTCTCAAGATCACTCTGGCAAAAAAAAACAACCTCACTCTTACAATACTAAATGACAAGTCAATGAGTGGAGATACTTACAACTTACAAATGACAACAGGACAAAGAACATTGCGAAGAATTCTTCTGGTGCACACTATGTACTGTGTATTTTCGCTGCAAACACTTGGTACATTTATTGCTACATACATTTTAATATTGATGTTAATCCCTGCTGTTGTCAGTGCAAAGATATAATTTTCTCCTAAAGATTATTATGGCGGACTGAAGCCTGTGGCTCATTTTATATGGTCGAGTTATATTAGAGCTCTCTTTTATTCAAGCACTTTCAGAGGTCAACAAGCAAAGGTTGTCTTTTGTCTTAGCGTGTTACCGACTTAATCACTGCCGTCCCTTAAATGAAAAATGTGCATAAGGTCAGGTGGCAGTTTCACGGCTGGATATTCACAGACGGTTTATTAAAGCTGCACCATATCAACATTAAAAGCTCCTCAAAGATCTTTCAATATTCAGGTACCCTACTTTTATTTCTGCCTGGGTATATTTTCCTACCATTTACAGCGTCTGACTTCAATACGAGGCCATGTCTTTAAGCACTGCGAGTTATTGAGTGAGTGTTTGCCTATGAGTGCTGTAAGTCGGGTTGATGTGTGAGTGCCAGTCTCCGATTGCTGAGTTTTGTATTTGTGTTTGCTTTTGACTGTGTATCTCTGAAAGCTGGAAGTTGTGTGATTTAGCAATGTAATGTTATTTGTGTGTCTTACAGAGAGCTGTGTGAATGCTTTGACAATGTGTGACTGCCTGTTATAAAAAAGAATAATTTTACTTATTTGTTTTAAAGATTGCCATGACTTGGATTATTTTATGGCGTACCAAGTTCGGTCTGTAGGTTCATGCTGGACCTCTGCCCGGTAGAGTTTGACACCCTTGCTCTACATGGGGCTTTGTAGTATGTTAATATATTATAAATGGGTTAGATAAACTAAGTACTTTGGGATGGATTATACAGAACAATGAAAAGTAGCATCTTCATCATGGCAACCAACAGATTGGGCCTCTTAGCAGATTTTTAAAACATTACTCCCCCACAAATGATTACAATAAAATATGTACTCTGGGAAGGGTCCATCGTTGATTTTTAATATCTAATGCCTAATTTTGCTCATTGAGTAATACCTAATCAGTAGACGTGTGCAAATGGGCCAAAAATGACTCCCGAAAAATTTGGGGGCAGTTTTAATTCAGGAACAAAATTTGTTGGCTGGTGCCCACCTTCACTCTCATTCACTCTCTCAGACTCTTATTCTCATTTATCTTCTCTCTCACACATTCTCTATATGTTTCCTTACCTTCTCTGATGACCACTTCTGCCGACTGCTTTCACATCTTCGATCATTTTGTTTCTCTCTTCTCTTTTCTATCTGCAATCTGCTATCTTCAATCTGCTATCTTTGTCCTCATCTCCGAGATAACCCAAAGGGAACTTCCACCAAAATGGTGGTGCTTTCACTGATGTCATCTACCCCGATTGGAGGATCAGGGAGAGGACATCACCGGAAAGGTCATCATAATGCCCTGGGTTCATGTTAGGGCAAAATCGGCAGAAGTGGTCGGCAGAGAAGGTAAGCAAAGAGAAAGTGAACGAGAATGGGAGACAGTGTGTGAGAGTGTGAGTGAAGGTGGGCTCACGTTTTGGATGAAAATTAAGTGCTTTTTGCTTCATTTTGATCCGATTCGTGGATAAAATTCAAATACACAAGTCTACTAATCAGTCCTGGTGTGGAGCAATGGCTCAGCAAAAAATGACATTATGTACACTTTTATCTTGTGTCCTATGGATGAAGGGATTTAATCCCTTTGCTTTGTTAGTCTTGACCCCCTAACCTATGTTGTAGCCATATGTGCTAGGGGCACATATAGAGTGCTGTGTAGTTTCTTGCAGGCTCCGGACACCAAATGGGTCCACTAAGAATATGCTCCACATCGAGTATAATGGGATTTATTTTAATTATTCCTTCTTAGTTACTAAGCCTCTGAAATGTAGCACCTTTTTCTTAATGCTGATATTATTGTGCCGTCAGGAGAAAATGAATAAATATGAAGAGGTTCAGAAGCAGTGCTATGATTTTTAATTTTAGGTAAATACCCTCCACTGGTTTACAAAATCTGTTTGGTATTATAGCGATGAATAAAGATTGATGGGCTAATGCCATTACAATGTTATCAGCGATTCTCAAATTAATATAATCCCCCTTTCGTTTTTTTTCTTCCAGCCTGCTGGTAGCTATCATCCCTTTACGTTATTAAGACATTTTGAAAAACAAAAAATGTCGGATTATGCGAATCGCGTTGCCCATTCAGTATTTTATAATCTTTGCGCAAATGGTCCCAATAGGATTATCCGGCTAACAAGCCTTTGCTTAATTCTTTCTCTGTTACTTAAAATTAAAGAGGAAATGGAGAATAAATTCTTCAAGCTGACAATAGCTACCCTTTAAACATCTAGGACAGCAGTTGGGTTGTTATCGTGACACCAGTTGGGTTGGCCTACACCGTTGGAATAATAATGTATTTGTTGCATATGTCTGGAATAATAACTTTACACTTTAACTTACTTTGTGGGTTCATTATAATGTCAGGCGAGAGCCGGCCTTTTTTCTTCAGTACTTTTGGAATTACATAGCATGTTGGCTGAATACTAACTACTTAGTACATCTTTTATGCAGACACATTAATGGCAAAATGTGAAAAGTAAGTTAGTGTTAGTTCACTATAGCAAAAGAACCACCTTTTATGTAGACAACATAATAGATATAAAACTGTCAATCAGTTGAAATGTTATACTTCCCCCTTTATGTAGTAATGTATCAAATTGACAGATGTTAATTTTCTACCCCGGATACATATTTTAGTATTTAGTCTATATCTTGGATTCTTCAAAACCATTTGATGGAAGTTCATGCTAGTTTTAGACTATTCTACTCTTTAAGAACCCACTTTTGTTACATTTCTCACATATCCCATCTTTGAAAATCTTAAACTGCTGAAATATATCCATGTTGCCGTTGTGGCAAGTGGTCGTTAAAGTGACAGCCTCACCAACAATTTCATACTTTGGAAGTACCGTGCCGGTAAGGGGAAAAATAAATAAAATACTTACCTTTAGAAGAAGCTGCAGCTCCAGAACTACAGCATGCTGCCCTTTCTGTGCCAGATTTGATGACCGATGTGGGTCTGCGCCAAGAAGGGGGCGGAAATAGAGAAAAAGAAAAAGTAGGGTAAAGGGTCTAGCAGCTCAAGAGGACACCAAAAAGCGTGTTCCCAACACGCTTATCAGAGGATACAGGATATATCAATAGTAAAGGTCTGATGTGAGTGCTCAGAATGGAACAAGGTCATAGAGAAAAGAAAATATTTTTACAAAAATAAATGTATAATGGGGGAAAAAATTTAATTTGAAGATAATACTCAAAAATCATTTGCATTGAAGTGCATATGATGGCTCAAATCTCCATTTAAAATTTTTTTATTTACCCGAGAATGCAATAATCTACTGAAGATGCCAGCAAACATATAGTGGTTTGGGGCCATTATTCCCACAATACGATCTCCCAAGAATAACTGTCCCTGAACATGTAAGGGAACCAAAAGGTGATTCCCATTGCCAGAATAAGCCGGAGTATTTAAAAAAAATCAATATTTCTCTCAACACTTCCTGAAAAAACACTTAATTTGTAGGCTCTGAAGCGTAGATCCGAGCCAGAATCATTCTGCATTTCAATAGAATACATTTTTTACAGATTAAGAAAGCAATGCCAAGTAATTTTTTTTTTCTTTTCCTGTTTTTTAAACAATAAGCGATATGGAACAGACTTTCTATTTCCTACAAGCATGAACAACGTGATGAGTGGATAAGTGCAGTGAAGTTTTCAAATATTACAATTCCAGTTATAAGATCAGCAAATGGTATTTGATTTTACTGAACCGGGAACCCTTTTAGTATCCAAAGTCTTTATGGACGCTGAAGCATTGATGGAAGGTGAATCCATTTAAGTGTCAAACTTGCTTGCAGAACTGATTAATTAATCTTATGTCAAAATAACTTATTTTTGTTGACTGGCTAACTAAAATAACAGCCCAAGGAGAACTGTTGATATAGCTATAGAAAGAAGTTCATTGTAGTCTTTGGGTTTGGTTGTCCAAAAATGTGCAAAGATAACACAATGTTTGAGTGACAGCAGGCAGAAGGTTATAGCTAATGGTGTATATTTAGAGGAAGGATTTGTTACCAATGGGGTACCTCGAGGATCAATAACTTTTTAATATATTATTGCATATTGCACATGTACGGACTCAAAATGCATTGTTTTCAATGGGTTTTGGGATCGCCCATTGTCCTTTAAGGGGTTAAATATAAAGTATGTATTTTTTCCGATGTTACCAAGGTCTGCAACAGGGTAGATGGCTATGTGAGATCCGAGATTTCTCAGATTTGCGCCAAGACACTGTCTCATTTCCATAGGGCCACACATGATTAGTCCAAGAATCGTCCATCTTAAAGTAATTATAAGTAAATATAGCATCCCAAGACCTCATTGGATATGCATCAAGCCGATGTCCCTAAGTAGGTTCTGTGCCAAAAGGTGCTTGACTCTGAATTTTGGTGATGAGCAGTAGCATGCCGGATACATACAGGGACCCCCAGATCTCTCTATTTATGTTCAAATACTGGAAGTGGTTTTTTTTATTGGAAGTGTTTTTCATATATATATATATATATATATATATATATATATATATATATAAGATTTAAATAAAGCGCTAATACAAGAATAAAATTAAATAACGGAACAAAACCATATTCAAAGTAACAAAACATTTATTGGGAGTGAAGCCCAAGAAATAAGGAAAACTCATTTTCTTTAGATATTTACCAGGTTCCATACCAATGAATGAGGACATTAATGTTTTATCTATGTGACAAATCAATTAACTCATCGTATGCTACAAAGGCTTTAAGGATAGAGAAAGGTATATTAATCCCAAATCTGAGAGTTTCCATGTTATTATTATTAACTAGTTCCCTAAAAGCTTCCAAGTTTATATCACCTTCTCACCATATATATTATCTTTGGCGTGCACCAAAAAACAAGAAAAGGAACAAATTTAGTTCATGTTATTAGAACTGTTTTCTTTTTTTACGGGCAGGCGGCCTCGGATATTCTATGAGTGTTGAAGTCTAATGAAGCTGTGCATGCTCTAAGTGCATCAATAGAAGGATTATAAACTCCTGTATTTCAACACTATAGATTAATATTATAAAGCCAGAAAAATAACAGTCAATAAGCATTACAGGCCCTTATTGCACTTGTGGAGTCGAAGAGCGGATGTTGGTAATAGAGTGTAATGCAAGATGTATTACTTGAGTGGTTGTTAACGCTTGGATAGAAAAAAAAAAGACATTTATGTGCCCTGGAGGGATGGCTTCCTATTCTGTTTTCCCAAGAACAAAGGAGCAATGGATTTTTACCATTAAACAATGTACATGTAAAAAGGCACCAGCCCGGCTAAACATGATAAATTGAATGGGGATTGGGGAGTACAGGGAATGCGCTAACCAAAAAGCACTTACTCTGCTGTTTGACTCGTTTTTTTCATTAGTAGTGCATACTAATGAAAGTTGCCAAAGTTCCAAATGAAGAACAGAGGCAACTCTCACATCATGGAAGAAAAAGGCCAAAAACAAAATACCAAAAACAAAAAAGTCAAGTGACTCATTATGGGCACGGGGGGACTGGTAAAAACGGGGGGGGAGCCTTGCACTTTAAGGTCAGCGGCCTGAAAAAGTAAATATAAATATGTGAAATCTTGCAAATTTTGTTTTGCTTTATTTTAAGAGGGATGTATTCATTAGCCGGTATTTTGTATACTTCAAATAAATGTTATTTCTCTCTCTCTGGGGAAAATGGTTATTACTTTAAGAGATAGTACAATACAATCATTATTACAATTGTGTCAGCACTGAGACACTTCAGATTTTACCAGCAGTAGTTATACGCATTAACTTCAGGCCCATGAAAAGGAGTTCTGTTTTGATGAATGTCGATACACAAAGAAGGCAGATGAAAGAAAGGAGAATATTTGATTTTCTCAAATCGCTCGTTTCGTAAGTGGAAGAAAACACGTAGCTGTCACTCATCTATTTTTTTCCATTGTAAGTGCTTAGTAATTATGTTTAAATATGTATAAAAACTTTGTGAATAAAAGAATGTTATAAATTGGTGTTCTGTCTGAAGGGCATGTCAGGAGGACAAATTGGAGCCATTAGTAAAATTTGTACCGTTTGTCTCAGGCTAAATAATGCTACATCAGACAACAGTGTAATTTGCTGTTGTTCCTCGCGTATACCGTATATTCCGGCGTATAAGACGACTGGGCGTATAAGACGACCCCCAACTTTTACAGTCCAAATATAGAGTTTGGACTATACTCGCCGTATAAGACTACCCCTCTACCAGCGTACAACAACCAGCCAGTCACGGCAAGCGATGTACCTTACCGGTGATTTGCTGGTTGATTTGCTGGCTGACATATACATACATGCACTGCCCTTACACACACACACATATATAATATATATATGTGTATATATATATAATATGTGTGTAGATATGTATATATATCTATATATATATCTACACATATGCCTGTCCATACATACACATTTATACACTGCCCTCACCACACACACCCCTGCCTTTACACACATATATATATATGTAT
>VKOC01032848.1:0-10220 GCA_009364415.1 Spea multiplicata | reverse complement strand
TATTCCGGTGCTATGTCTATGTAGGATGATTTTAATGGAGCCTATGGAGGTTGTGCTGGCTGGGCACAGTCCCCCATAGTGTAATTGGGCCTATTGGGGAGATCAGAGATCTCGTGTGCGCTTCACCCGTTGAGCGGCAGCACCCTGGTTTTGAAGCTGGGGGACTACCGCCCCCCCTGGACCAGCCACCATAAGCCAAGGCCAGAATTCGTTAATCCTGGAAGGCTGCCCAGAGCTTCTGTCTGAATGATGTCTGAATCAATTAACAATAACCAGCAACACTATAAGTGTGATAACATAATGGTGAGGAATAATATAGAGCTGTAAATGAAGTATTACACAGCCCACTTTTAAAACCCAACTAGAGGCAATGTGTCTCATTCTGCTCTGTCACTTTGGCTATGATAAATACCTCACTAACTATAATCATTTTCAGTTTTACTAAAATACTTTTTTTGGCCTGTATAGTGTTATGTGTATGTTCCCCCTTATTTTCCCTAATTCTAGAGAGAATTTAATTGTATTTATTGGAGGATCACAACCCAAGCATAAAAGCAAGCATATCTCTAAGCTCTTAAAATAAACCCAGATTGTAAAATACATTTAGTAAACACAGTGTATATATTCGATGATCAATCATAATAACCTGGAATCCATTCGGAATGCTTAAGGAACTCGTAGAAATGATAACGTTCAAATTAAAGACTCAGACAGTTTTAATTAGAAGCTGCCTCCTCACTGAGTTAAATCTACAACGACCTGTTTAAGTTTAAGCCCTGAAATTATTTATAGCTTAATTCTCATAATTGCCTAAACCATGAAGATGTTTATCTTGAAAGAAGATTAATAACTAGGATTGACGAGGTGACCTTTTACATGGATGTATTTTTCTGGACTCTTGCCCAAGCTTAGCCTATTCTATAAAATGCATCTGACACCGGCTACTTAGAATTGTATTTTATTTTTGGTATTTTATTCAGTCTTTATTTACTAGGCAGAGTCCCTGATGGGTCAAATGCACTGACAGTAATATATTTCAAAGGAAAGCAAGGTTCTTCTTTTAAAGCTACTGTAATACTAAATATGTTTATACTCGTGTTCTCTGGACATATCAGAGGTCTGTACATTCTTTTCTAGGAAATGTGTTTTCAACCTGAAAACTACAAATGATTAATAAAAAAAATTACCATATCTTCTACAAAAATGCATTGAAAGACACGAAACTTTAGCATTAAAGGATACAGTTATTATTATAATTCTTAGTAATATATTTTATGAAAAGCGACAGTTCCTTCCTCCCCCTATAAATATTACTGCTTGATAAATCTCAATTCCAATAAATACCATTCCCTTTCTTTCATGGGATCCTACCAGGTGCCTACCACGTGTGCCTCTTTAGGACCCAAATTTCTCTGTCACTTTCCCCCCTGATGTCCCCATTTTCTAGGAGTTCAGAACATGTGGTGAGTATGAGTGGATCAGCATAATGTGTATGCAAACATCATTGAATCATTCCTCTTCTAAATGTATTAGAACTGGTCAAAGTTGCATAAAAAGTCTTAGTAAAGTTCTACCTTTTACCCAAACCTCTGATTATACTAAAAAATTCAAAGGTGACCTTTTTATTAAGACACGATAATGATATGACCTCAGCTTTTTCTCTTCCTTTACAGATAATAAACTCAGTTGTCCTCCTTATTTTATTGAGTGCGCTGGCTGACCCAGATTTATATCACCTTCCGCATAATGAGTTGAAAAATGATCTGGACTTTATGGATGATGCCAGTAAGTATTAAAACTAGAAATATGGTATACAAGAGGAAATGAAATGAATATACTACACTGAATGAATCATTACCTCTTTAGTTTGGTGATTCCAAGGTGACCGATCCATAAAGAATATGGATATTTTGTTGATATATGCGTCTCCGATATTTTGCTGGTGCATGCTGGAGGTAACAATCCAGCCATAGTCCTAAATTGTTGCTTAATCAGGGATATCAGGCATGATCTGCTTTCTAGGTTTCGCTGTTTGGTCAGACATAGTGCCAATGCAAGTTTGAGTCCTGGCCGTTGTTGGCTATCAGTTGGACTCACATTATCCACTTTGCAAATCAACAAATCCTCATCCATCGCTTTTAATTTCCAGCAATGTGAATGTTGTAGTGTGGCACTTCTTGCCTAAGAAAGATCCTGGGGATCTCATGAACACCGATGATGTTCATTTAATGGTGTTGGACATCTTGTACTCTTGTTTCCAATGAAGGTATTAAAATGGCTCTAGTGGTGTGGCAGAGCTGGGGAGTCAAACTCCCCAACTTTGATGAAGTTTACATGGGAATCTTTAACTTCTCAGGAGAAATATGCTTATATTAAAAGTTAATGGGTGGCGTCTACTTCTATCATGGATTTGACATGTTTATGGCTACTTATTTTACACTGTGCAGAATGTACTGTATATTACAACCTCATTCTGCTTTATACAATAGAAGACCTAACGTGAGCCAGTGCTGCACATGCTCATTGGTACGATGGAGATGCGTTTGGCCGAACACATCTCATCCAAGCTGAGAAACAGAAGGGGATTCTGATGAAAATTAAAAAAAAAAAAGAGTTTAAAAGCTGACATAGCTATAATATGCAGTAAACTGCACCAATTCTTGTTATGATGATCCTTTAGTAAAGTCATGAAAACTCTATGTTCACTGTTCAATGCCAGATTTTGTTTTTCTTTGGGATATTCTGGGGTTGGTTATTTTATTTAGATGGGGAAAACAGAAATGGATAGAATGACTTGCCACACGACATAGTTGATTTTTTTTAAAAAATGTACTAAACATTGTTTCTGATCTTTTATCCTTGCTTCCTTTTCCTAGATCTGTGCATCGCTACTTCAATTTCTCTTCTAATGATCTTAATCTGTGCAATGGCAACATATGGAGCTTATAAGGTAAAGATAAGTTAAGGGGATCTATTATATCTGTTCACAGGTTCTTTAATATGTTGATTGGAAGATAAACTCTAAACATTATGTACACACAGTGGCCACTTTATAAAGTATGGACAAACAGTGAATCATAGTATATGATGCTTGCAGAAAATGTCAAAGCTCAACCAAACATTAGAAAGGGGAAGACTCATGATCTAAGTTTGACCATGGTAGGATGACAGACATATTGCTTCGGCATTACAGAAAAAGATGACCTCATGGAATGTTCACGCACTACTTTGTATGACCTGGAGGCACTTTGCCATGACGAATGGGCAGCTATACCACCTGCAAGAATTTGGGGCCTCATAGACAACTATTACAAAAGTCTGAATGTTGTCATTGACGCTAAAGGAGGCAATACAAAGTATTAAGAACTAAGGGTATGCAGACTTTTGTAAAGGGGTCACTTCTTTTTTTCTTTTTTGTTGCCATGTTTTGTTTTATGATGGTGCCATTCTGTTATAACCTGCAGTTGAATATGAATCCCATAAGAAATAAAAGACAAGTGTTTTGCTTGCTCAAAAAAATGGTACAGAAATGACCAATTATCTAAGGGTATGCAAACTTTTTAGCACAACTGTACTTGTATACAAAGTTCCTGGATTTGAGGGCCCCGCTAGCGAGCTTACAATCTATAGTATTAGGCATACTATACTGTTGATGAGAACAGATAAGAGAGACTTGGTAGCAATTATTTCTGAAGACAGGCAAGCAATGTGACACAACATTGGGACGTGCAAGCAGCGTGCTTTATTTTAATAAATACCTTGTATGCTTTATAAAACAGGGGAAACTTATTTTTAACTGTCTATGTGCAAATTACACTCTAAACCAATTAAAGTTCTAATTCACTTCAAAGCACATTCACTTGGACAAAGGCTTTACCTTTTTTGTAAACTAATATTGCAACTGTTATTTCATTTTGTCTGCCACTTTGATACGTGAGCTTGGGAACCAAGGCATCTTGTAAAATATATTTGCTATTTTAATTAGTACCTTTTAGCTGATTTTTTTCTCTTTGTAGCAACATGCGGCTTGGATCATCCCATTTTTCTGCTACCAAATATTCGATTTTGCCCTTAATTCCCTGGTGGCTATTAGTGTACTTGTTTACCCCAACACAATCCAGGACTACCTTCAGCAACTGGTAAGTCTAACACGTTGGACATGGTGGGCATATATTGAACACAAGGCAAAGCTTTGGTTTTCAAAGGATCAGCTGGCTTGAGCAGCCCCAGTCAATATGTACCATCAACTGGCTGATAGAACTTCACGTTAGTCTTATTATCGCTGAAGTTCTGCATCACTCAGGCAAGATGGGTTACTTCTAAAAAAGCAATAAACACCCTAAATGTTTAACAATATAGAAATGTTGTATCACTAATGATGTTTGTTTCTGGAATAACTGTTCCAAAGAGTGGATGGGATTTTTCTTCATAGCCTGTAATTAAAATTCCTGTTAATTAAGGAGATACGCACTGTGGAAGTAATTAACAGTCGTAGCCTTGTATCAGATCAGGGCAGCTGACCGCTTTATCCTTAATTCATTATAAGACATAGTTTAGGACTGGCAACAGAAAACCATTGAATAGTTTCCTATCACAGCGGATGAAAGCATCTATCACAGAGCCGCTGTCATTTTAGTTTAAATGACCAAATCAACTGATGTGAGTTTTGGCAACTCCTATTATACAGAATTACAAGGAAATAAGTCTATATGCAGCTTAACCTTAAAACCATAGTGTGACATTGAGCAGAACACTTGAGGATGTCTTACATTAATCATTACAGATTTTTTTTTGTTCCAATTCAATAACGCCTAAGTAATATTACTGCCATTTTAATGTATTTCTTCAATTAAGTTGCTCATGATTTTTGGCAGAATTTATACTTTAGCATTTTGTCACCAATATAGGGTCTTAAACTGAATATTGGAAGTTTCAATGAAAATAACCCTACCCTTAGATGTGTGTCTACCCTTAGATGTGTTAGATATATATATATTATGTATATAATATAGACACACATACATAGCATGCAATAGCTAAATGCATATTACTGTATCAGGGGAGTGTATGAGTTTCATAAATCCTGGGATAATTATATTAATTAATTATTAATTAATGTGATAATGCATTGTTACTATATTTTCATTATGTATTTCTGATATATAGTGCTATCTCATCCTTACTTTATTCCGAATGGGCCAAATGTAAAAAATACACAATGTACGACTACCAAAGCTTTTTGTGTCCCACAGATGAGCCTGTCTGTTTGCGTAGCCACAGTTTAAAAGAATTCGCCGTACTATCAGATCCCGGCTTATCTATGACACTCATCTTGGCCAGGCAACCTTTTATAATTCCAGTAAATATATTTTTGTATGGGAGTAATGAGATAGTTCTGGCAGGTTTTTTGTCATGAATGAGTATTGGCTCAGCGTAAAGTAGTAATAAAATATTCTACCGGGAATAATTTGCTTAGCTTGCTAAATTAAAAATGAAACAATGCAGAATTATGGGTCTGCTATTTTTATAGAATAACTATAGGTCAGAATAATCTCTTTCGCATTTTTAATCCCCTTAAATATCTGTGTATCTAGATCCATACCTGGGAACTCCCAGGGTTTGGCCCAGAGAACTCCGGGAGAAGTTCCGCGGTTCTCTAGGCTAATACCCCATCCTATGGCTCACGAGAGCGGGGTCCTGAAATGCCCCATTTCTCTCCCATTGCCCCTTTAATTGGAAGGGTTTCCTGTGATGCCAGCGGGAACGCCCACTAATGCCAGCGGGAAGGCCCAATGATACCACGGGAACACCCCTGACGTCAGTGGGCAGTCTAGGCTGCGTCCCACAAGTTCCCAAGTGTCTAAATACACTGACAAATAAATACCGAGCTGTGGACTCTCTGGGCTTGACCTGGAGTCTCCCAGTGTTGCCGTGCTTCCCTGAGCCTCCAAGTCAGGTATTTTTTCATGGTATTCTTTGGTTTCTACCCTAGTCCTCCTCACTTCTCCTCCCTTCACCTCCAACTACAGGCTGTCTGGAGCTGGCCCTCCCCCAGTTACCACTAGTCCTGCCTATATGCATAACTAGCCACACCCCTTCATTAAGCCACTCCCCCAGAATAAGGGTAGCTGTGTATGTGTGTTTGTGTGTGTATATATATAAATATATATATCCCCAGGGAGATGTTCTGTGTGTATTTTGCGGACAGATGATGTGCATGCTACTAATTAATTATTATCCTATGTATTACATTGAGGGTCATTGGCCCCCATTTGGTATAATTATTTAATCAGACACCCAACTATATACCTGCAAAATCCCTGACTTTGTGCAAGTGTACCTGGGAGAATTGATGCTTTTTTTGAAGGCAAAGGACGGCAACACCAAATATTGATGTGATTAAGATTTTTCCTCTGTTCACACATTTTGTTAAATGATAAACATAAACTATAAACTACTTTTGAAAGCATTCTTACTTTACATCATGTTTCAAACATGCCTAAAACTTTTGCACAGTAAGTACTGTGTATAAATGATTGGAGGCAATTGAAACATCATGTGGTAATGAGTTCTAGGGCGGCCGCCAGGTTGTGTACAACGTAGGTTTAGGAGAAATGCCATTTTCTTTAATAATACTACACTACTCTGCAACATATACTATACAATTACAAGGGACCAGGGAAACCCCTTTCTGAAAACCGCAGAATAGAGCATATTCAATAAATACAAAGATATCAATTTGGGGTCGTTTTCCGTACGACTGAATAGCGATAAATCTTGTATTAGCGTTCTGATAGAATGCATATACCGTGTCACAGGCACTTATAACAGCATTCATCATTTTTTTTTGCATGTCGCCATTGAAAATATAATGTTTTCCATGTAGCCCACGTGGGTGCCGGCTGACGTAGAACAGGGCTGTAATTCATTAGGTCTTTAACCACACAGTCCACCGACTCTAAGGCCGGGGCCACTTGCAGTTTTGTAATACTTTTTATTCCCCATGTTTAACTTTGCGGGTTTCAATCAAGCCAGGCAAGTCAGGTCAGCTCGAACGTGTTTGGGAATTGTGCTGTCCACAAATGCCTCCCTTATGAAATCACAAAAGCTCCTTTGCTTCGTCTGTCCATTTGTGGGTTTCCTGGTAACAGAGATACGTGTCGTGTTGCGAGTCCCGCTATTGCCAAGCTGAGTTTGTGAAGGAAACAGACTGGAGGAACTCAGCTATAAACTCCATAGCGTCCAATAACGCAGCTGTTACTTAAAGAAAGCCACAGGGAGCATCTTTAAAAACTGACATCATTTACTTGTGCATTATGTGTAAAATTTGCTTTCAAGATTTACATTTCTGGTATATATAAAAACACGCTTTTAAACAAAAAGTTTCTCCTTAAACTAGGCCAAAAAGTAGAAAGTTTAGAACAGAGAAGATGAATGATAAATATATGTTTAAATTATCTATGAATTGTCATGTTGTCCCTTTTGTAAAAGCAGGGGGACATTCTGCAGATCTCCCTTGGGCGTGTGCCCTTTCACTTACCCCCCAGAGGGTTGCCACGCAGGAGATGTGTTGATATACTCCCCGCTGTGAACACTGTGGGCTGGGGTCCCCCTCTTGAGCAAATGTGCGGAAAGCGTTCCCATTGGTTTCAATGAAAGCACTTTCCTGTCACTGATTAGTTGCTCCAAACAGCCAATCAGTGGCAAGAATCATCGGACCACAGAGGAGTAGGAAGGCAGCAGCAGAGCTGCAGATTATATTTCAAATAAGTGTTTTATTTTTATTTATATAATTTTTCTATGTTGAAGAATACATATTAACGTACTCACGGAGTGTTTAATGTTTTAGTATTTCTATTATTTAGTCATTCCTTTTCAGCTATATTTATATGTCGAGTCGAATTGCTGCAGTAGAGCCGTAGGCTTCCTTGGTGTCATTATGTTTTTTCTTTTCTTTACGTTTTTGAACTTTTGACTTTGTAAAATAAATATTATTCAACCATAAAAATGGCAAAGTGCCAGGTGATATGTAAGATGTCATTACCTGCCCTGTCAGTATAGCAGTGTAAATGGAAGCCATGTGTGCTGTGGTAACATATATATAAATATATGACACATACATTTCTCTGTATATACAGTGGAGCAAAAAAAGTATTTAGTCAGCCACCAACTTATCCCACTTACAAAGATGAGAGAGGCCTGTAATTTTCACCATAGGTACACTTCAACTATGAGAGACAGAATGAGACAAGTTCATAAATCACATTGTCTGATTTTTAAAGAATTTATTTGCAAATTATGGTGGAAAATAAGTATTTGGTCAATAACAAAAGTTCATATCAATACTTTGTTATATACCCTTTGTTGGCAATGACAGAGGTCAAACGTTTTCTGTAAGTCTTCACAAGGTTTTCACACACTGTTGCTGGTATTTTGGACCATTCCTCCATGCAGATCTCCTCTAGAGCAGTGATGTTTTGGGGCTGTCGCTGGGCAACACGGACTTTCAACTCCCTCCAAAGGTTTTCTATGGGGTTGAGATCTGGAGACTGGCTAGGCCACTCCAGGACCTTGAAATGCCACTCCTTCGTTGCCCGGGCGGTGTGTTTGGGATCATTGTCATGCTGAAAGACCCCGCCACGTTTCATCTTCAATGCCCCTGCTGATGGAAGGAGGTTTTCACTCAAAATCTCACGATACATGGACCCACCCTTACAAAAAAATACTGCAGTTTTTCTGAAGTAATACTGCAGTTTTTTGGACATGAAAAAACTGCAATACTGCACTTTTACTGCAGTATTACTGCACATTTACTGCAGTTTTACTGCATTTGTACTTCACTGTACTGCAGTTGTACTGCAGTTGTTTTTGTACGGAAGTACAAATGCAATAAAGCTACAGCACATTTAAGTAAAACTCTAGGTTTGCAATATAAAAAAAAGTGCAGCAAATGTGCAGTAATACTGCAGTACACAACGATGTTAGATCAAGAGGCCATAGTGTAAACCTAGAGAGTCAGAGGTTTAGAATGTAATGTAAGAAAGTTTTACTTTACTGAGAAGGCGGCAGATAAATGGAACAGCCTCACATCAGAAGCGACAGAGGGAATTATATATTATATGGCATAGGCATAGCGCTATCCTGAATCAACAACAAGATCTAAGAATCTAAAATTTGACTTTTGCATTAGGAAAATAGGCAGACCAGATGGTGGAATGTTTTTGTCTGCCATTAGTTTCTAGATCCGTTAAAGTGCATATGCTATCTGGAGAGTACCTTTCAATTTATAATAGCAATGGGGGTTTTGTGTGTGTGAAGGAACAGACATGTCGGTTTTTGCATGCTTGGTCTTTGCAATTAATAATGGAAGTCCCCAGTCCTCACTGTGTATTGAAGAGTGTTTATACACTATTTAAGTATAGTCAGGTTTACAGTCACTTTTGTTAAGATAGTTTACCATCCATTCTGAGCATGGAGACAGGTAGGGGGCATTGGCATAACCCCTTCAGTGCTGGATGGCAGCTGTCCCGCACTTCTACAGCAGCAAATCAGAGAGTGCTGTAAGATAGGCAGCCTGAGCATGAAGGCAGGTGAGGGGCATTAGAAGAGGCTGCAGGGGTTCGGGTGACTACTTGTCCTGGATTGCCAGGGACAGTCCCACAATGGGACTTTAAATTGAAGATCCTGGGCAGCCTCAATCCGGGACAGTGGCCTACATAATAAGTATTTAAGAAACGTGGGAAAAAATGTTTGGAAGTGGGAAAAGCAAAGTATTAGAATATAAATGCTTTACAGGATGACTGGAACCACACAAAATCCCTTGATGGGCTTTCAGTTGGACAGTAAGGCTGGTTATAGATACTTAGGGCTCCTCTATCTCATTACCAAGTCCAAGACTACATGTAAGAGGCATTTATTATAGAAAGCCATGAAGTCTGTGCTCACAGAAGAGATCCAATATATTAACAGAATTTTTTCAGACCTGCCTCCAATAGTAAATTACATTTTCTACTCCAAAATGTGGTTGTTTTTATAGTACCATGTGCATTGTACTGTATTTGCTCGATTATAAGGCGACGCCCCAAAAATATTAATTTAGGAAAAAAAAGAAAAAACCTGAATATAAGACGACCCTATAGGAAAAAAGTTTTACCAGTAAATGTTAATTCGTGTAAACTATGCAAACTATTTTTTTTAATAAAAGCTATGATTGAGAAAAA
>VKOC01032847.1:0-11853 GCA_009364415.1 Spea multiplicata | reverse complement strand
AGTGCCGCCTGGGGCAATTGCCCCACTCGGCTCCATTGTAGGGCCAGCCCAGAAGGCAACCATCTTGTTGCCTAACCCCCGGAAGTCCCTAAAGTAACATTTTATAATTACTGGCAACCATTCCAGAAAATGTATGAGAGGGAGAGAGAATTTATTAATAGCAGGCAAAGGAATGAATGATGAATAAAGTTAATGTAAAGCATATGGAAGGTTTTAAAGGGAACATACAGCTATCATATACATGCATGGTAGAAAGTCTATGACTTAAACTGAAGTCAATGGAGGATTCAACACTCCCATACAACCAGCAGCCGGTTCAAAATCCTCTGCATTGTGCCTGGGAAGGATTTTTTTTTGCTTTTATGTTTGTATTGAGCCATTTCCATTGCCTGGGAATTAGGACCAATGGATTCCTTGATTGTTCCAGCTAAGGAAAGAAAGACAGGTTGCCTCCTTTCTCTCTCTCTCTCTCTCTCTCTCTCTCCTACCATTTGGACATATGGGTGGAGGCTAGACAGGCATATGTCTTTTTTATTTGATTTGTTGGTTTAATTCAAGCACTTAACCCTCCTATTCCAAAGGTCATGGGGAGAGGCACATGTTTTATCTGTGTTGACTGATATTATATGTTGTATTTTCATGGGAAATAAATGAATAAATGTTTCTTGGATTCTGTGGCTGGATGTTTTTACATGTCTCTATTTTTAAGATTTAAATTAAGTCCATAGTCTTACTGTCCATATTTAATTATGATGTATATGTTCATTTTTACTTGGGAAAAGCAGACCACCGCTTTTTTACTGTACTATATGTATATAGGTGGGTTCATTCAGCTAAAAGTAGGAATAACTGAAAGGAAACACTGAGAGGATTTTGGGAGTGCAAACCTAGATGGTGATTTTGCCAGAGCCTGAATATAGACAGTAAACATCTGAGGTTGCTAATTACATTTTTTATTTGACATATGGTGCATTGTCTAATGAACAGCCTTCTGTTACAGACTTACACCAGAATGACAGGCACCATGTAGCCAACACCAACTTCCAACATATTTTGTGTTTTGAGGCATGAGGCTTTTTACATGACTTTGGTATCGATTGATAGCATTGATATAACTGAGTGAGGTATTTACAAAAATAATATCTTTTAGTTACATACTTTAACTTATAAACCCATTTTCTTCTTTTCCTACACACATTATTATGACTTCTATGGCTTTAGAACACACTGATACACTCATATCCAGAAAACATTCTGAGCTTTTAGAAAAGAGAGACATAAGGGGAGGAAACTGGCTAGTACTGTCGCTCCTAAAGAGGGACATGTTAGAGGTATGTCATTATGAAGCACTTTTCTATAAGTTGGAAGATAAAGTACAGGCTATCAAAGTGCATTTTTTTAAAAAATTATTTCTTAAGAGACTATTGGGACTTCCATGTTTAAAATGTAATGTTGTTTTCTCAATGGGATCATAGGACAGGTGCTTCTCAGACAAGCTCTGGATGCAAATATCCAATTTTACAATAGACACTCGTCTATGTTAGAAATACTACCTTCATATCTTGATTTTGAAGTAAAAGCTTTTTATTGCATAACTTACTTCTAAATGTTTAACTAGAAAATTAATGTTATAATGAACAATCTCAACATCCAATGTAATCTTCCACAATTAGTAGTTGTAAAGTGAAATAGATCCAAAACCATGTCAGCTGGAGGCAAATGATGCCTTCAGGGAAAATTAATGAGATGAAAGGTCATCTTGGTGCATATTCTTTATTGTCTGTGACAAATACAACCGTACTCCCTGACTTGTTTACAATCAGCAATCCAAATCACATCAAGTCAAGTCCTCTCAATCAAGTAAAGAAGAATTGAAAGATGTGTTGCACTGAAAATAAAATATGTAACAAAGTTGTTATGGACTCCACAATATCACGGTCTGCTATAGGATACACTGCTGAAGACAGCTTTGATGGTGTTGTAAACATGTGACTTTGAAGATCATACTGCTTTGAGATCAAAGCTGAGCAGTAATCTGTCAAATTCAGACAAAATATATGTGCAACACGTCTCATATATCTTGTACTTTGAAGGATAAATTGAAAAACTACACTGGACCAGCTGAATTTCAAATTGACAGTGCAGTCAAGTTTCCTTGTAATATTTCCCAATGTAAAATACATGGCCTTATGGGACTGGTATTAAAACTAAAAAAGTTGATAATAGTGTTTTCTTATGAAACAACTGCATGAGAATGCGTAGCTCACAAATGAAGCCTTTTATTTATCAAAAAGTATGATAATGCACCACAAAGGGAGGTATAGGAGCTAAATAATACTAAAACATTGCATAATTCAGCTTAATACAGTTCACCACAGGTGTCTTATTACCTAAGGACATGCAGATTGTGCATTTATTCCAGCTGTTAATATAATCTAAAATATACATTTTTTACAAAGGATTTAGAAAGGACTAGATGAACATAGTTATTCCACACTGGCATTATCAATGATCAACCACTGTTCTATTCAAGAAAACTAATATTAGTCTGTCATCCTCTATCTTATTATAAAACGAAAGGAGATTGTAAACATTAGAAATGCATTCTATTTAAATGAACACCATGACATTATATTTTAAAAATGCTAAACCTCTTTCAAAAATATTTAATAGTCTAATTGCTATCAGCAATTTTGTGGGTTTTTTGTTTATTTTTTTTAACATGTGTTAACCCATTCAAATACAGATAGACAGATACCTACACTCTCACACAGTCAGATACTGACATTCACACTAGCACAGACGCAAATAGAGAAACTGACATTCATGCACACCTTGACACACCAACCATACATACTCAAACACTAACACTAAGACACTCACACTAAGACACATTTGTCTTATGCCTAATGAATTTAATAGTTATGTTCATTGTGTGTTGAATTAACTTATGCATCAACTGTATCTTCAAAGGAATTATCTGCCACCACACTTACTAAACCATACAGTATATTTTTCTAAAAGCCTGCCTCTTGTTTCAACTCCCCTTTTTGATTGCTTTTTGCAGGTTACAGACATCAACTTATTCACCCATAAATTAAATCAAAAAATTAAAATGTTGGTGTGTGTGTGTCATAATTTCATTTAACGCTTTAAAAAAAAACTTTAGGAAGATAATCAGATTTTAAAAACTTTTATACTTCATGTACAGACCTTGAATCACCCAATAATTTGAAAATCTAGAATCCAGACTTCCTAAATTTCAAAATAATTTGACTTTATCATGAATGGAATATCATTAAAGAATTAGTCAGCCAAAAAGATCTGATACTCAAACCGGTAGGCAAGGGTAGTAAATTGGTACTTATGAATGAAAATTATATTAGAATGCGTAAAAGTATTTTGGTTATCCAAATAGATCATGTACACAAATCTTTAAAAACAACTAAACTGAAAACGGAGAGACTTAATAGCCTGCCCTATAGTATCTCCCTATGCATCTTAGCTCACGTGTGCCATTACAGAGGAAAGCTCTCTTTCAACATATCAGTCTGATACTACCGACAGAACCAAAATGCAACATGCATGACAGAATCAACAACTCCAGATGTACCATTCAGCTTCCACGGGCCTTGTATGTGGGGTCTGATTGGTATCCCACTAGGTGCACATGAGCTAGGAGATCTACATCTGGACATTACTTTACACTTGCGGTGGACCCCAAGAGATCCACATATCAACAAGTGAGAACGCATAACCACTTAATAGCCTTTCCTACAGTGTGTCCCTACTCAGGAGCATATAAAGTATTAACTCATTACAGAGGAAAAATCTCCTTCAACTTGTCTGATCCTACGGGTATTCTAGATCCAAAATACAAGGCAAATTTTCTCAGCAAGAGGGAACCAACAACCCCAGTGCACATTTCTGTTCTGTTCACTGCTCTTTTGAGAATATGGCCTTTGAGAAGACATATTATCGAACATATTAATTCTGACACCCATTGGGTAAAATTATAGACTGATCGTGTCTTTGTCAGCGGGCAAATGAACAAAATCAGCACAGGATCAAATATTTTTTTCCTTCAAGGCCTGAGAAAGACCTGTGTGTCAAAATGTTGCCTGCGTGAAATAAACTCACCTTATCATTTGAGTGCTGAGCCTCTGCCTCTTTATTTTGGCACATTATGCTCAACGTAGCCGTTGCAAGCCACCTGTTGAAGACCAGACCCATTGGCATTATCTTACAGGTAAAATTCAACTTGCCTGACAGAGACTGCAGCTTCCACAGGTAATGGTTCTTCCAGAGACCCAGAAGCACCCCCACCACAGCCTGCAGACCCAGCAGTTGATCCCTGGGTAATGACATTCACCCACTACTGAATCGATTTTGCTTAGCCACGAGGAACATTGCTGGCATCCTCCCCATTAGTGTCCCACTTCATGCTTGCCTTCTCAGTAAGAGACTGTAACAATCCGACGAGAGACGGCTCCCGTTTGCAGAATGGTGAGCTATCAGGACGAGTAGTAGTAGGAGGAATAGTGGGACAACAGCAGGAAAGTTCCAATAGCATAAACAGGTCACAGTCCAAGGTCGAGGCAGGCAGCAAACAGGCAAAGGTCAAATCAATCATGCATTTCAAATAAGTTATGTCTCTCACTTGAAATAAACCTACCATTAAAATTATAGACTGATCGTGTCTTTGTCAGTGGGCAAACGTACAAAATCAGCACAGGATCAAATATTTTTTTCCTTCACTGTATTAGTCATGTATGTTAATTATTTCCCAAGTCACACTGTAATCCATAAATTAGATATGTTTGAAAAGCAGCAATTATATACTACTACATGAATATACCATACTATGTGTATTCTGTATGGTGAATGGGCTGTGGGTGAATAAAGGTGAGACAAGGACATACCTGGGAACTTCCCAGGATTGGCTGCCAAATGCTTCTTCCCCCTCTCCTGGGGATATGTCTGAGATCAGTGAGCAGGCTAGCCATACATAGATGTGGGGTTAAGTCCTGCTAGACTTGAAAGGGACAATGAGCAGGTGAGGTCAAATGTCACCTTTAACCTAGATACTAACAGCGAGCACAAGGAAACGGGGTTCCAGGTAAACCCCATATATATGGTTACTGTGTGGATATCAATTGTGGTTTCAACTCCCTGAATTCATTATGCATTATGAAGGACCATTATTGGCACATTTCTCTGTATTTAGAAGCTGAACTGGCCCTGTATAATGCTTAGGTCAATCAATAAGTGGACTGAAAAAAATCTTAATTTGTACAAGCTTTATACAGGGCCCTCAAGCTTTCCATGGAAAAAAAAACACACTGGGGTTTGGTCCTTCAGAACAATAATAAGTATATTGTAACAATCTAACTAGAGTAATCCTTGTCCTAGACAAGGACAATTAATGCTTATTTTGTCACAAACAATCTTATTTCTAGACTTTACCGGTGTTCTTTCTATATCTGAACAGATCATAAAAGGTTGAGCAAAAGCATTTCAATAGCTATGTAGAATTTATTATTTATCACTAACTGCAGCTAGGTGACCTCCAAAAGCAAGGTCTTTATTACTAACTTGCAACACAGAAATGAAATACTTTAGTCTTAATGCTGAGGCAAAAGTAGCATAAAAGATGAAAATCTAAAACGTGACATGCTTTATATAATCTAAAAAGTTACTATAAATGAATAATGTCTCTAATGCTGATAAAGCGCAAGAAGTTGTTTTTTTTTATCTTTTATTGCTATTGATTTATCTTGAAGTCTAACAGACATTTTTCTTAAGCAATTTGTGAAAAAATGCAATGTTAGCAGATTTCTTTGTGGTGGAAATCATAGGATAAAAATATTGCTTAGCATTTCCTATTGTGCTTACATTTTAAAATCTGAATTAAAGTATCATGGCATGTTCCAAGAACATAATTAAAATACAGTAGTGAGTTTGTTTTGCACTGAGCAAGAACAATTTATAAAGTGAGGAATTATATACAAATGGAAAAAAATATTTAATTCGGTCTGTTTTGTTAGGGCATGTTTCACAACTGTCTTGAACTAAATTATACTAGTTTGGGGAATTTTTGAGAAATGGGTGCATGTGTCTTTCAATAGGTTCCTTTTTAAACACCGCTCTAACTCTGCAGCAGAAGCGGTGGAGGAAGAGGGGGTGATCATCAGTTACAATTGGGTTTTGGGACACAACTTTCATTTTTTTTGTATACATTGTAGGAGGTGAACGTTTGCAAGTTTTTGGTGAGGAAATGCATTATATACTGTATCTAAAAAAAAGTTACAGGTACTCTCATACACACACAAACATCTCACCTTTTAGTGAATATGCAACCTTTGCCAAGCCCAGTAAATTGAGTTAATCCTTATCCTCACAAGGTTACAATCTCTCAGGATGTTGAGTAGGAATTAAGAAAGTATGATTTTACTGTAGTGAAAGCCACATGCAGAAGTCAGTGGTGTGGAGATCCTGCAGGTTAGTTTAATGAAAAGGAAAGAAAATGAAAAGAAAGTACTAAGGAGAAAACACAATAAAGCGCTAGTAAGGCTAAATAAAGTAATAAGAACCATGCAAAATGGATTGAAGTTTCTCTCCAGTTGAACTCCCATATATCCCCATCTGTACATTTGTGAATAACCACATAGCATTTATTTATATAGTGTCAGTGCTGTTAAAATAGCAGACAGTGAAAACAGTTAACAGAGACAATTTAAAATTAAAAATAACTAACACACAGTCAGATTATTGCTCTATTTCTATATCGGTAAGTGTCTTGCTATACATAAGCATTATTGCAGAGCCTGCCATTATATGGATCCCTCAAGAAAGTAACAAATGACATCCACGTTACCGTACAATTAAAGTAAAGGGATGTCAGTCTACACTTGGATAAGAGATGCTAAAAATAAGATGCACTACTATAAAAGACTTCTATGTACTGTACAGTATAATACAACAACACCTCTAGGTTTTTTACTAAACAAATAGTTCTAAAGAGAGCATGTGTATTATATATGAATACATAACATACCTGAGTTTTGCAATTCTTTTTTGCCCTTGTTGATAAAGGATTATGTTGCTGAGCATTTATTATCAGAAGAGATTTATTAAATGATTTTTGTATAGATATAGAAGTCTACAATCACACAGAATAATGTCAAAGCTTGTGCAAAGGTTCATGAAGGTGTATTGTGGTATAATAAGATGGGATAAATTAGATATAATTTATTTTTACTGCAGCTCATATAACTCCCAGATTGATAACTTTGCCTTAGTGTTAACCAATCATTCAAATTTTTCCTGGCCTGATGTCTGTATCTGACCTATTTCGCATTTCATTAAAAACTATTTACCTGGAATTCAGGGCTGTAATCAACAAAAAATGAATTACATGATGATTTATTAACCATTTAAGAATATTACCGTAAGGGAGAAAAGAGAAGAAGAAGAAGAAGATGAAGAACAAGAAGATGTGAGGCATGTGGAGCTATGAGACGCAGAAGCAGTCAACAGACAAGGTAACGAGCAAGGGTGTGCTTCTTCTTCTTCGGCAGAGCTTCCGGTGATGTTCGCTTCCCCGATTGAAGGATCGAGGACTTCACCAGAAGCTCCACCATTTGGCCGTAAATTCGACTGGAGGGTGTGGATGAAGAAAGACGATAGAGAAAAGAAAGGAGAAGAAGAAGATGCTGAACAAAGAGATGTGAGGCACTGAAGCGGAAGTGCTCAGCAGAGAAAGCAGGGAGAAATTTAGAGAACTTTTTCACACGACTGTATGTCATGACTGTATTCTAAAACTGTAACCACATGATCTGACCCTAGCAGCTCAAAATATTAGGTAACTGCAACAAATGACATATTACAACGTTGAATCATAAGGTATACTGAGTTTTTCATGGCTTCTCAATTTTGGCTTTATTTCTGTTGAATAAATCATGACACGTGTAATATGTCATGTGCTGTTATTCATCTGAGGATGTACGTACCTAATTTTTAGACCTGCTAAGGAACAGATGATTGTGTATCCTGATATGTAAGACCCTAGAATTCAAAGTGGATGTACTTTTTTCGTACAACCGTAGAGACGTAATCACTATAACTTACAGAATGAAATATTTATAATGGCATATCTTATTGTGTTCCGAGTAATCGTCCATCAAAAATGGCATCTGTAGTTAGTAGGAAAGGCTTACAACAGACTATTTTCTATCTTGCAAATGCAATGTTTATAAATAATAAACCACTAATAGATATCAAGTAATTTATCAAAAATAATGTTGTGTGTATTGTTAAAATTATTCATATTTTTGTTAAAAAAGACTGCATAATAAAAAATTAAATGCTAGAAAAGGGTAACTTTGCTAAATAAATCATAATGGTAAGATCAGCGGTTTGGGGTTTGATAAATTACTCCCTTATTTTTGCTTCCAAACAAAAAAAATACCTGTTTTTAGGTTAGTCAAATGCAAGGTAGTAATTATTTAAGTGATATGTTTAGGGTAAAATAAGGTGCCTATATTCATGATTCAGCATGTAGCTAAGCTGATCAAGCATGTTGCAGATATATTTTAATTTAGCATCTATAGTTTTTTTTGGTATACCATGCCCAGTTTGTATAACTGAAGACGTATTTCAATGTGAAGTGAAATGAAACATTCAACTATGGTTTGCAAAAGATTATGAATGGTCAATCCTGTACATTTCTCCTGCAAAATGGGTTGAGCTAGCCCTATATAATACGCTATATAACCAAGAAAGTATCATTTAGGAACTTTAAGTAATTTAACTATGCGTTGTACAAAGCCCTTTTTTTAAAGGACGAACTTGCTGAGGTTTGGCACTGGTTTGGCACTGGAAATTAATATGAGAGGAGTAGCCTCAACTCACGGGCTATGTCATAGCCAATTAACCCCAAAACACAGACACCAATGTGAGATGAAAAGGCCACAACCGATTTATTAACGTCATTGCTACGCAACCTGTGAACATAAAAAAAGGTGCGTTAACACGCCAATGACCCAAAACCAAATACAACTGAACACCCCTAAGCTTGCCAGGACAAACCGGGGCCGAACCGTAAGCATCACCTTATGGGAGGGCATCCCGTGATGCCCCTCCCCCACCCGAGGTTCCAGCAAACACGCCCAGCCAGGAACCTCCCACCAACACTTTAACACCAGTGGCAATAACCACATAGCACCCCCGGCTACCTGGCAAGCTACCGCCCCCAGCTGTGAAAATGCCTAGAACAAAAACAGAGAAAATTAGTAAACAAGAACATCAATCAAGAACAAAATAACAGGAAACATCTCAAAGTAAAGGGAGGGAGGGTGGAACAAAAAAACACAGGGTAAGCTGGCACAACAAACAGCCCAGAACCCCCCTTGCCCCTAACCTTATATACCCCCTCACTTCCTCCCCCTCCCCACTGAACTTGACTTGACCCCTTGACCTAACCCTGCTCTTCACCCTGTCAAGGCCTCATCCAATCTATTCAGACCCCGTGGGCATCAGTATAGTGAATAAACTTCCAGATTGCAAACCAAACTAAAATAGCAGCCAACAGTGCTATAAATGCCTTGTTTAGAAAACATCATGACATTTTGTGCTGATACATCTCAACCCGAATTTTAGTTCCTATGATATTTTTCTTTAGGTCCTCTTGTGCAGGGTTGATGAACTTCACACAATGTCCACCAGAGGGGGACAGTTTAACAAATGCTTTCTCCTGTGTAAGTCATAAAAGTCATTTGGGTAAATCCAGTAAAGGTCAAGTGAATGGCGGTCATGGCAAATTTGTAGAACAAAATGTCCAACTCCCGTTTGTATCATTGCCAACATACGTCAACTAAACTGCAGCAAAATAAAATTGTTAAAAAAAACATGATTTTATTTACCTCCAAGTTGCTTGCGAGTTGTTAATGTGAGGTGGAACTGTGTTTGAGCTTCCAAATTTGATCTTGCCTTCTTAGAAAATATTATTCTGCCGTCTATAGCGAGTCCTTCCCCTCTTTCCTTATCTATATAAATGAGAGCGGTATTTTCCTCTGATAAGAGTAGAGCCCATCCATGCTTCCTATAACTTCCCGCAGAGCAGGATCAGGGTTAATGCGGAATGGGATGGGATGGTTAACAATTAACAGAATTCGAGGGGCGTGGTTACCAGCCGACCAAGATGGCTGCTTAAGCTTTGAGCTCTGCAGGACCCTCTCCGTATTTTTTACCAAAACCACGCTTTAGTCTGCCATGGGTAAGCACACCAAGCTGCCCGGGACCCCTAAACCACAGGGGAGTAGGGATAAACAGTCTACAACCTCGGTGCGAGCGTTTTTCCACGCGGCCCAGGACCAAGATTCTCGGGACTCGTTCCCCAAGATGGCGCCATCTCCCGCCAGTTCTCATGAGGAGGGAGCTGAAGACTCTTCTACAGAACCGCCGCTTCGCGACCTTGCTCTGCAAGATGCCCTAAGACTTCTCCCTACGAAATCGGAGATGATTCCTTTGATAGAGAAGGCTACGCAGGGCATACGTGATACTCTGGCGGAAATTAAAGCGGATGTGCAACAATTGGGCGACCGCGTGGCTACGGTAGAACACGACAATGCTACGATTGTCGCTACGGTGGATGCTGTCACCACTCAGATGTCGGACCAGACCACTACGCTCCGGCTCCTCGCACGCAGGATTGAGGACCTTGATAATCGTGGTCGCCGAAATAACCTGCGTGTACGGGGAGTTCCCGAATCGGTTCTTCCACCCGACATCGCACTCACGCTCCAAAGAATCTTCAATGACGCCCTGCACAGGCCTGCTGATATCCAGATCCTTTTTGACAGAGCGCACCGGGCGCTGAGATCCAGGGGCGATGCTAACAGCCCACCTAGGGACATCATATGCCGTTTACAGGACTTCCCCCTGAAGGAGAGCATTCTGAAGGCCTGTAGAGTGCGGGTGAGTCTCACCTGGGATGGTAACCCCATTTCTATCTTCCCAGACCTGTCTCCAACGACGCTGCAAACTCGGCGTATTCTCAAGCCTCTTACTACAGCTCTCCGAGAGGCATCTATCCCCTACCAATGGGGGTTCCCCTTTGCCCTTATCGCCCGACGGGACGGCGACACCTTTGTGATTCGGCAGGCTGCCGATATCCCCCGCTTCTTGCAAGACCTTCACCTGCCGCATCTGGATATCCCGGATTGGGAAGCCTCCTGTCCTACCTTTGCTCCGCTCCGGGATCCCGCTACAGAGTGGTCCCCCAGGCCTCGGCGCACTAAGCGCCAGAAGTTGCCAGCCACCTAAATTCTCCCTGCAGTTCTCTCGGCGCCACCGGGATGTCTGTCGGTTCTTCGTTCTTTGATGCCTACAGCTGGCTTTGGGTCGCTACCGCCTGGTCTCTCATCGGCCGTGGGTGATTCCCTTCGGTCTCCGACCTTCCTTGCTGCTATGGACGTGCTTCGTGTGGACTATGTACCTTTTACGGATTCAGGTGACTCTTTGCTTTACGGGTCCCCCTCTCCTTACCTTATGTTCACTTGTTCCGCGGCGTGACTGTCCGGTGTGCACTTCAACTACCGGTCTTCCCTTGGGGTCTCGGTTGGGTAATCTCCCTCTGCCGGCGAGCCTCTCCTGCATCCACACTTCTACATGTTTGTACTGCCACAACTTTATTTTATTGTTGTTATTATTTTGTACCTTTTTATTATCTATTGTTTTTGATGCTGGGTTATGCCGATTGCTATATGTTTGTACCACAATGCTACGTATCTGTGCATTTCTCCCTCTCCTGTTACACACAGGCTGGGCACCTTGCACCACACAGTCGTCATG
>VKOC01032844.1:0-13394 GCA_009364415.1 Spea multiplicata | reverse complement strand
ATCTATGAAGCTGCAGTGAAAGTGCCGGTCGGTAATGGAGCCGGGTAGAGAGGCAGAGCAGTGTATGGGAGGAGGCAGATGGGAGGGGGGAGAGAGAGCCGGAAGTGACAGACCGGCCGACAGTAGGGGAATCCAGGTCCCCTGCAGCGTTGCGGGGGATCTGGATTCCAGTATTATAATCCGATCTCTGTTTGAGATTGGATTATTATAAGGAGAGGAGTTTTTCAGAGCATTTGCTCTGAAAAAAACCTCTTTTTATAATCAATAAAACTTGATTTGATTAATCGATGATGAAATTCGTTGCCAACGATTTTCATAATCGATTATTATCGATTTTATCGATTAGTTGTTTCAGCTCTAGTGATGTGTGTAGATGTCGATAGTCCCCGGTGCGGTATGGTGTCTCTGGGTTTTACCCTGTGAATTGCATTGTGGGTGCTATGTGTCGAACGCTGGCAGATCTGTGGTGATTGTTATTAAATATTTTAGTGCTGGACGGCTACAGCTAGGCCCGGACTGGTCATCTGGCACACCGGGCATTTGCCCGGTGGGCCAGGCGGCCCAGGGCTGAATCGACGTAGGGGCTGATGGAGCTGCAGCTCCAGGTGCCTACCTTAAAATAGGCCCAGTCAGGACCAGACTGATTGGGCTTATGCGGCCACTAACATGGCCGGCCTTAGGGGTGTGCGGCCACACAGGGTGCCACTGCAGCAAGGGTGCCTGCCCGGGACTTAAATGAAAACATCGGGGGGAGGGTTACTCCATGTTAAATAAAGTTGAAAAAAATACACAAAAAAAAAGTTTTAATTTAAGTCCCAGGCAGGGGCGTCGAGCGGTTGCTTGTGAAGTTTTCAGCAACCGCTCGGCGCCCCACTCTCCGTGACTCTGTTGGGGTGCCGGCGTTTGATGTTGAGCGCCGGAATATATTTTGCCGCTCAGCTGTGAAGTGCGCACCGCGGCAGAGTGGGAAGATGGACGCCTCACGCCCCCACCGCAGGACTCCGGCAACAAGGTAAGCAGGGAGAGGGGGGGAGGCAGTGAGAAGGGGGAGAGGGGGTACATATTGAGAAGTGGGGAAGGGATGCAAAGTGAGAAATGGGGGAAGGCAGAGAGAATGGGCAGAGGTGGTAGATAGTGAGAAGGGGCAGGGGGGGAGGCAGTGAGAAGGGGAGAGGTTAAGATAGTGAGAAAGGGGATGAGGGGATAGATAGTGAGAGGGGTACATATTGAGAAAAGGGAAATGGGTACATAGTGAGAAAGGGGGAAGGCAGTGAGAAGGGGGAGAGGGGGTACATAGTGAGAAGGGGCAGATAAGAAGGGGAGGGGTAGATGGGGAGAGGGGTAGTGTGAATGTGTACGAAAATGAATGAATAAGTGTGTGGATGAATTGTGTGAATGCATACTAGAATTAATTAATTAATGTGTGGATGAATTGCTTGAATGATTTGTGAGACTGCATTAATGTGTTTATGTCTGTCATGAATGTTTAAGTGATTTGGGGAAATGCAAAGATGGTACATGAAGGGTGGGCTGTTTGCCGACAAAGATGTCTTACACTAGGCTGTTAGGGGACAAAGTTGGCTCAGGTTGGGCTGTAATGTGTGTGTAATCTGGGTTCTATGTGAGCAATGTGGACACCAGGGCTGGCTTTGGGGTGTGAAACCTGTGATCTATACCTGTAATGTTGAGTTTAAATGTGAATTCCAATTGATTTATACCTGCAACGCTGGGTGTGTGTTATTCTGTTGATCTGTATCTGGTTACACTCTGTTTCCATACATTATTATTGTATACCTACAAATAGAGGGTTTGTATGTCTGATTCTGTTTATTTGATTTGATTTATTTTCAATTGATCTATACCAGCAAAGCTTGTTTTTTGTGCTGTTTATATGTGTTTGATCTATAGTTCACAGGGAGGAAGGAAAGGAGAGGTATGGCTTAGTGAATGAGGGACAAAGAGACTGGGAATGATTTCAGGGGAGAGGACCTCTCAAAGTCATGGTCAGGGTGAGAAAGGGGGAAGACTGCACTGACTTTCACAGTCTTCCCCTAATCTGCAGTCAGTGTGGCAATTTTTTTGTTGATGTGGTAGCGGAGGGAGTGATTGCATGCTAGGGAGCGTGGATCAGGGCCCAAGGAAATGTCATTAGAGGTGTCCCTGGTTGACCTACGCTCCTTTTTCCACCTCTACCTGCAGCAACTCCTGCCGGACTTACCTGAAGCTGAACTCCATCTTGAGCGGATCCATAGAGCTTTGCGTCCGAGGCCGGGGCATGGAGACCCCCCTAGGGACATCATCCTAAAATGCCATTACTTCACTACCAAGGAAGGCATCCTGTGAGCTATGTGTAACGCCTCACCTGTGATGGATGGTATTACTCCTGTCTGGTTTGCTGATATCACGCCTTCTACCCTCTGCACTTACGGATATATATATTTTTTTTATATGCATACATATCTCTTACATCGCCGGATGTGCCCCTTTCAATGCTGCTGGCCCGACATTCTGGGGGGTGGTTCTTGTATTTCATCCTGCTGCACCTGTGTGGGTATCATGCTCCCCAGCAGGGTTTCTGTTGCTAAGCTGTCTCAGCCGGCTGCCACTCCACCTTATTGGCCACTGTCACCTTGATGTTTCTCACACACATACACATCTTTTTTTTCTTTATTTCTATATATGTAATTACATATATACATACCAGGGGTTCCCTTACAGAGGCTGTCCCTCCCATGTTGCCTACCGTGCACAGGTTGGCGCAAATTCCCTGCAGGGTTCCGGTTCCTCTCCGTCTCCCAGAAGCCCGCTTTTCCAGATGTGTGGTGGTCTCTGTATTTTGGGGACCATTATGTTACTTCCACCTTTTACACACTGTGCTGGCGCTTTTACCACGGCGGTGGTTGTTGCCTCGGCCCTTATTAAACACACTTACACTTACATGGTGCAGGCCTCTATGTACACACTATGTAGCTCTTATGCAGATTTTTTTTTTTGTACCTACACACATATCTCCTACATCGCCGCATATGCCCCCTTCAATGCAGTTCGCCCGACATCCGGGGGAGGTTTGTCTTTCTCCTGCTGCATCGGTGTGGTTATCACCCTCCCGTGCGGAGTTTCTGTTGCCAAGCTGTCCCGTCTGGGCTGCCACTCCACCTTATTGACTACTGTCGCCTTGATGGTTCTCACACACATACACTTTTTTTTCTTTATTTGGTGTGCCGCACTTCCTTACATACACACTTTGTGCCGGCACTTATAGATTCTTGTAACAGTTGATCCCTTGCTGCTCTCCATAGGGAGTCTGCTCTTGGGGCTCCTGGGCCATCTGTCTCGGCCCTCTTGCGTTTTGGGTTTTCAGATTTGGCTCCAGTTGTGGGGGATCAGTGTGTAGAATCCCTACTGCCCCGTATGATTGTTCCCGGAGGAGGGCTCATTCCATCTCTCCACCTAGTAACCCCCCATGTTGTTTTGTTGTGGACGTGGTTGTATCCCATCTATTACATACGTATTGTTCTCTCTTTTTCCTGGTGGTCTGTCCCATCAGAGTTCTTTTTCCCTTTTTTTCTCTATCTCCCTCTTTCCCCCATCTTCCCTGCCCCACCCCCTTTTTTTTGTTCTGCTTTGTTTTGTTTTTGTTTAGTTTTGTTTTAAGACGATATGGCGACCCCCGGTGCCCATGCGCTGAAGATTGTGTGTCATAATGTCAAGGGCCTGCTCTCTCCACAGAAACGCAGGATGGAGATCCATCACTATATTAGATCCAAAGCTGATATTGTCCTCCTGCAAGAGACCCATTTTCGTAAATCTCATATTCCCAAGTTCTGGGATCCAAGGTTCCCCACGCACTTCCACTCTGCAGCACCGGACAAACATAACGGTGTGTCCATTCTCATACATAGACGTCTGCATTTCCGGGCACTTAACTCCTTCTCCGATCCTGGCGATTGATTCAACCTTTTGGATGGTCTGATCAATGAACAGCCAGTTACGATTGTTAATGTGTATGCTCCAACTCCACCTACATCTCTGTTCTTCTATGAGCTGGCAAGATCGCTTCTCACAGCACCACCGGGCGGCCTTATACTCGGAGGGGACTGTAACTCGGTGATGGACCTGTATCTGGACAGAACCCTGTCGGTAGCACGCACTTGCCCGAGACATCTTTTTAAGCCTCTACAGAATTTTGTCAAATCCATGGGAGTGTTTGATGCTTGGCTACGTCTCCATCCCTCCGATAGGGACTACTCCTTTTATTCGCATCCGCACGCATGTACTCTAGACTCAACTATTTTTTTCTTAATCAACGCGTGGGACGTAATGTTTATAAACTTAGCTTGTTTGCTGACGATGTCTTGCTTTCATTGACGTCTCCCCTTACATCCCTGCCTAACCTGTACCAGCTGTTGGGGAGGTTTGGGAAGCTGTCCGGGTATAAGATTAATTCAGATAAATGTGAAGCTTTAAATGTTACTCTCCCTGCCCCAATGGTGAAGCTTTTATCTCTCAATTTCGACTTTAAATGGCAGCCGCTTTCTATTCGCTCCCTTGGCATTAACATTACCCCTTCCCATCTGCACATGTCTGCGGCGAATTACCCACAACTCCTCTTGCGCCTGAAGCGTGACGTGGTCGTCCTATGCTCTGTCTTTTATGGGGAGAGTATGCGCTGAAGATGACGCTATTGTCCAGGCTTCTCTATTTGTTTCGCTCTTTCTCACTGCCAATCCGGAAGAAAGATGTCACCAGTCTCCAGAGAGCGATTGAACAAGTTGTTTGGCAAGGCCGCAGGAGTCGACTCGCTAAAGCTACCCTCTACAGACCGAAAACAGCAGGTGGGGTGTCCGCCCCTTTACTCTACGAATATTATGTCGCTGCACAACTGCCGATGCTGCTGTCCCTCTCCGTAGCCCCTTCCACACCCCGATGGATCCAAGTGGAATCGGATCTCTGCTCCAGTGCTCGTCTGGGGTGGCTTATGTGGCATTCCTCCCTCGACAAATCCTTGATCTCTGCCAGCCCTACTCTGTCGCATTCTCTTCTCCTGTGGTACCGCCTACGATATCAACTTCGACTTATCAGCCAAGGCTCCCGGCTGACGCCGCTCTTCAAGAATCAGGACTTCCCCGCTGGGTGTCAACTCCGCCTATTCCAGTGGTGGATTTCGAAAGGCATTGTCATGATAGCAAGGCTGAATGATAAGCCTTGCTCTTCTCAACAGCTGGTATCTCGCTATGAGCTCCCAGGGGCCGAAACTTTCCGGTTTTATCAGCTTTCCCATTTCGTCCACCTCTTTCTGAAATGCCACCCAGAACATGCGCCAACTTTTTACGAACAAGCCAGCCGCCTCCCACACAAACCACGAGGTGCAATTTCTCAACTATACAATCACTTACTGGGGATCAAGTTTCCGTCTTCGCCTCCGTTTGAACAGCGTTGGGAGACCTAGGACAGTCGCTAGAGCCATCTGAATGGGGGGAGATATACGAAAACGTCTGGAAGGTCACAGCATGCACCCTGGTTCAGGAGAACTACTTTAAAGTACTTTCTCATTGGCACCTTATGCCTTCCAGACTCCGCCGCATGTTTCTAACACACTCCTCTCTGTTTCAGAGGTTGAGCTGAAGAGGGGACAGCGTTACACACATGGTGGTCATGCCCTCAGGTCGCGACTCTTTGGTCTCACTTTTTTGATAGATTGAGTAAAGCCCTTGGTGTACACCTACAACCCGACCCATGGACTACCCTCCTCTGCAAAAACTACCCATTGGATACTTTGACCAAACCGGCTCACCGTTTGATTTTTCGAATTTGTACGGCTGTCCGTCTAGCTGTCATCCCCTTTATTGACGCTAAAATTTGGGACTTGCTTAAGCTGGAAAAAATCACGGCATATTTACACAACACGTCCCACCTCTTCTACCTCACATCGGATCCTTGGCTAGACAAATTTGCAACGCCTCATGCCGCTGTCTCCTGGATATGAGTGTCGTCAGTCCAACTTTTCTTTCTTTTTTTTTTTGTTCTTCCTTCCCCCCTTCCCTTCTCTATCTTTTTCTCCCTCTTTCACTCTCTGCCTCTTTGGCCCTTCTCTACCTGCGGATTTCCATTGCTCGTGTTGAGCGCTGTGGCAGTATTAGATACAAACTGTATTATATTGGCTCCCTCATGCCTATTTTGTATTTCACGATCACTGTTTATGTATCTCATATCTCTCCACGATTGTCATGGTGTGAGCTGTGTATCTTTTCAATACTTGTCACTCAACTTGATGTATCTACTCTATACCAGCCTTTTTATGTCGCTGGTCACTGCTGCTTTGGAAATCCTGTTTTGTCTTCCTGATATAATATAAAATAAAAATACTTATAAAAAAAAACCAATCCTTGAAATGAAAACACTCCCTCCAAGTTAAACTTTTTTTTTAATGCAATCTGAGGGGACAGATTTCATATAGTAATAGCGTACTGTCATATCTTTCTCATCATTTTGCATTAAGTATAAACAAAATTATAGCTTTATTTCAGGGCTCAACAAATCCCAGGCGCCAGGTCGCCATGGCGCAAGTCTGGAGAATAAATCCCCTGGCCTAGTTCTGGCCAAGGAACAGGAACCAGGACTTTGAGGTCTGTCAACTGCTGAATGGTGGATAACAGGACCGCCTTGCCTGGTCTGGAGGAAGGTGGGATATCAAAAAACGGTCTGGAGGTCTGGTTCTGAATTGAAGACTATAGCCGTGTGATACAATGGCTCTCACCCAAGGGTCTCGGGTGAGTGAGAACCAATTGTCCCTGAAAAATCGGAGCCTTCCTCCCATCGGAATGGAGGAGGCATCATGCAGAGTTCTTGGGGTCTTGAAACGCTTTGCTAAAGGCGAGTCTGTCAAATCTCCCCCTCCCTCAAGGGAAACTGTCTCGGAAGTTCTTTTCTCTGGACGAGGGGTTGAACTATGGCCCCTAGATTGTCCAGGGAAGAATGGCCAAAAGGACTGCCGTCTTTTAGAAGGAGGCTTTCGCTGAGGCATCCAATGCTTGTCCCCTGTGGTTTTCTCCAAAAGGGACTCCAGCTCTTCCCCGAATAAAGTCTTGCCCTTAAAAGGGATATTAAGAAGCCTGTTTTGAGAGGCATTATCAGCTGCCCAGGCCTTAAGCCACAAGGCCCTTCTAGCTGCAATTGAAAGCGCCGAAGCTCTGGCTGTCATTCTGATGTTTTTAATGGAGGCATCACAGAGAAAATCCACGGCCAATCTCACTGCAGCAACATTCTTGAGAATAGTCTCCCTGGGGGTCTTGGCAGCAATATCCTCCTCAATCTGGAAGAGCCAAATCTTGATAGCTCTGTAAACTGAGGCAGAAGCAATACCTGGTTTAAGGATGGCAGCAGAAGCCTCAAAAGATTTCTTTACAGCAGCCTCGGCTTTCTTTTCCATCTGATCAGAGAAATGAGAGCCATCCTCCAGCGCTAAAGCAGTCTTTCTGGAGACCCTCATAACAGCAGTGTCTACCAGCGGGGTAGCACAGAACTGAGTAAAGTCTTCATCAAAGGGAAACATGCGCTTAACCCTTCTGGACAGGTTAACCCTCCTTTCCGGGTGGTGCCATTCCTGCTTGATAATGTCAGATAGCGCAGGATGAACAGGAAAAGAGGCGGACTGTTTGGAGAAGCTGGCACCAAAGAAAGAGTCACTCTTCTGGGTGGAAGACTCCTCCAAATGAATAGCTGACCTAACTATCAAAGTCTCAATTTCTTCCATGGGGAACAAAAAGGAACTCTCCTCCCAGATCTCTCCTTCCTCTGAGGAACCTTCCTCAACCTCTAGTCAAATTCAGAGTCAGAAAACAAAGGTTGACGTCCCAGAAGACCGGAGTCTTGCTCCGCTGGTAGGCAGGAACAGGAACGGTCTGACGGAAGGCAGAGAAGGTAGACTGCATTTCCTCTTTAAGCCAGGTCAAGAACTCTCTACCCCCAGATGGCTCAGAATCCGCTACAGATCTCAGGCAAGCGGAGCAGAGCTTCTTCCTGGAATCCTGCAAAGCCTTGTGACACCCGGAACATTGGGCATGCTTGGACTTAGTAATAGCTTTCTTAGGCTTGTCTTCAACAGAGGGCGGCTCAGAGTTATCCGGGGCTGACATATCTGAAGATGTAAGAGCACCCAGCCAAAAGCAAACACACAAAGAAATAAAATCACCTACCTTCATATATATATATTGAAAAAAGAGGCTGAAATCAGGCAGTAATCCGCAACAGCGGAGGATTGGCGCCAAAAATTAAAACCTTGAGTGAAACCGAGGCTTGGAACGCACTACAGGAAGTGCGAGAGCCCGGACCGGAAGTCGGCCGCCGCCGTCAGCACGCCGCAACAGCGGCATTAAGCCGCTGATTCAGTGACTGGCAAGCCTCCCAGGAAGCAGGAGGTGCACCGGTTGTGCCCTGGCAACTGCAACAGCAGACCAGGATGACCAGCGGGACGCGGGCCCCGCAGCCGCCGCCGGCTCACCGATCCCAAGGAACAGGTAAAAAGCGCTGGGCAGCGCAGCACCAGCCACCCAGCTTAAGCTGCAGGGTATCCCCCAGGAAGGGGGCTTAGCCCAGGGAACACGGCTCCACCTAGAGCCGGAGAAAATAATAAAAGGGATGACGAGTCCTCCCTACCTGATGTAGGGCAGGAAAAAACACTGGGGTTAGTAGGAGGGGAGGGGCTTTTATGTTTTTGAGTCCTGCCTTATCTCAGGTACGGAGGAGGAGTCTATCCTGAGTGTCACCTGGGATGGCAGGGAAAATAAACTTATCCGAGTTATCGTTCGGCACCTTAGGGATCCCTCACTAAAAACTCCACTGCAGAGAAGTGGTACAGCACGCAAAGCCTACACCTCACCGTCACCTCTAAGCCTGAGATGATCCAGGCTTGCTGCTTTCAGACAGGTCTCCGTTCCGCAAAACAACAGGCACGCTACTTTCCCTTCTCGCTCCACGAACTCCAACCAACGCCAGCAGCAGACTGATACCCCATCCGAGCACTCACTCCATTCAGCACACCTCCTCGTGACGTTCACATGTTCACATCATGCCTCCTAGTTAAACTTAATGAAATCAAAACACTTAACAAGCTTCACCCAACAGACACTCACATTCAAAAAATCAAACGCATCAAGCAACAGCTGTCCGATATCAATGCACAACGCACAGCTCCTATGCTGTTGCAACTTAAACAAAGATTTTATGCAAAAGGCAACAAAGCCGATTCACTTCTTGCTAAGAAGCTTAAACACTCCTTGGTTGTATCTTGTGTATATGGTGGAAATCATACAACTTAACACATGACGCTTCCCGTCATCACCCTACTCAACAAGATATTGACACATATCTTTCATCAACACACTCACCCTCACTACCAAAAGAGCTACATTAGACTCCCCAATAGAGTTATGTGAAATAGAGAGAGTAGTGAGCCAGCTTAAGAGAGGTTTGGCCCCGGGCCCAGATGGTTACACCGCTGCCTATTACCACGCCTTTTTACCAATATTAGGACACTTTTTACTATCGCTATACCGCTCATTTATGTCATCAGGCATTGTCCCACCAGAAAACCTCAGAGCTCATGTAGTCACTATCCCAAAGCCCGGTAAATCACCCACCGTTTGTTCTAATTTTAGACCAATTTTTCTATAGAAAAATCTAGAATCGCTAATCGCACTAGATTTGTTCCTCGTCTCAACCTCTCTTATTGAATCCTACCACAACGCCTGCATCTTATTTCATACACAAATTCACCCCCCGACAAGAAAATGCTTTTCTCTCCCCGCACACATTGGACCAGCTCCTCTGGGTACGGCGTGGTCTGCGGCCACCTCTCTCATCCCATCCTCCCACTATATCTCATTCTATGTGCATCTGGGACAAGATATCTAGATGTCTCCCCTCCCTGACTAGTCTGACACCCATCACCCCGATTCGCACATTAGAAATACTGATACATGGCCTACTCATATCTCATTGTACCCACCCTACTTTGCGAGTGTTGAGCGATCTACACACTGGCGAGGTTTTGTCCTGCTTCCCGCACCTCTCTTCCACGCACACCATTCCATGTCATGATTTTTTTAAATACTTGCAAATCTGTCACCTACTTAACTCCTTCCTGAATACGATTTTTCACAATTCCAGAGATCTCCACTCAGTGATATCATTATGCAACTCAGCCCCGTGGATTACAGGGGCGATCTCGACTTGGTACCAATCATCTTGAATTACAAAAAACTAAGATGTCGCTGGTACCTCACCCCTGTTCGCCTTTCTTTCATGTTAAAGTCCCAATCTAGACTCTGTTGGAGGGATTGCGGGCAGGACGGTTCTATGGTTCAGATGTGGTGGGGCTGTCGAGTGCTGAAGCCACTTTGGGAGAAAGTGTTTGCTTCCCTTCGCCCTATTTTTCACCTTGAATTCCACTTTCTCCCTGAAATCGCCTTATTACACATATTTCCAGATCCCATCCCTCACCCAATGAGGAAATTGCTTATTTTTTTGGTGACTAAACTGTGTATAGCCAGGAAATAGAAGAGTATATCTCCTCCTGACTTTTCGGAAGTCATCTCAACCCTGGAAAAGCATAGAGTCTTAGAGAAAACAACGAATCGATAAAATCGATAATAATCAATTATGAAAATCGTTGTCAACAATTTTCATAATCGATTAGTTGAATCGATTTTTATCTATTTATAAAATTAGTTTTTTCAGAAAAACTCCCCTCCTTCTATAATCTGACCTCAAATAGAGATCCAGAATCAAGAACACTAGAATCCAGATCCCCTGCAACACTGCAGGGTACATGGATCCTCTCTGCCACCCGGTGAGGGTCTGTGCAAAACTCGCAGACATCCTCCGCTTCTCCCCTCCTGCTGGGGCTTCTATTACTGAACCTGGCGTCACGTGACATAAAGGGGCTATAAGGCATATCAGGGGGCACAGTGGCATATAGGGGAGTATAAGGCATATTAGGGGACAGAGTGGCATATCAGTGGCATATAGGGGGTAATAAGGCATATCAGGGACAGAGTGGCATATAGGAGGTATAAGGGGGCACAGTGGCATCTCTGACATACAGGAGGGTATAAGGCATATATATGGGGGCAGAGTAGAATATAAGGGGTATAAGGCATTTCTGGGGCAGAGAGGCAAGCTGGGGGTGAGATGTGCATAACTGGCCAAAAATAGTTTTCATGAATTAATATTTACTAGTAAAGCTTTATTTGGTAATTTTTGGGTTCTTGTTAAAATATAGCTTAAATTATTATGTCTGTAAATTAAGAAGGCAAATCGTGAAATGCCATTGTGATAAAGAGATAAAAGCATTAATGCCACATCTTAATGTAAATTATAAGTTTTTTCTTTAAATAAACAAAAAATTTGCATATTTTTTTTTTTACCCAATTAATTGAAAAAATAATTGACTAACTAATCGATTATGAAAATAATCGTTAGTTGCAGCCTACTTGATAGCCTGATCTTTGCTAAGTACTGCTAATAACCTGTTTCTCCCCCTTGGTCCATGACTGCGTCAGGGGGTGGCCGTACCTGACCAGTGCCTTTCGGCACTTTGTGACACCTTGTGCTACCTACTCACATACACTGCTGACAGTGATTGCTTAACCCATATGGTTAGTTTACTATTGTCTTGGTAAATACTGATGTATTGTCATCTATTGTCCACAAATATTTAGCTCCTTTCCCCACTTATTATGTTATTATTTAATTTTTATTTCCTTTAGGCTTTTCTTTGGTTCCGTTCTGTTTTTTGTTCTTTTGTTGTATTCATCAAGAAAAATTTATTTGGAAACATCTCAGATTTAGGCTCTAACCGGACTGCCTTATTCCTCACTGACTGTCATCCGCAGAGCAACCTATTATTCTCATACTGTGTTGACGATTTATTTACACTCTGATTCTATACAACATGTCTGCTATGTTATACAATGGTTGCCCTATGATTGTATGAAGCACTTATTAACCTATCGTGCTTCTTTGTACATGTTGTATGATTCCTGTATGAGCTGAATTTCTGATCATACTAAAAATTAAAAACTTTAACTTTCAAATAAAAAAAATCATCATACATGGGACGCCTGAAGCAACAATTTTGTATTACTAATCCTTTTCAATAAAATATGCACATTGAAATAGAGTAAATCACACAATACCTTTAATTTTCTTCTCACTGATCTCTGGGCCTATACAGTTTTGCCCTCTAAAGTGACGACAAATTCAGGGGGGCGTTTTATCTCTAGATAAGTAAAAATTAAATAGTTCAATTTATTCCTACAGAAAGTAAAGTGCCAGGAAACAGATGACCAAATACACACAACCAGGACAGGCTCTGGCACACTGGGTGGGTTAAGCTACAACAAATAAAAATGTATTTGCCACACTACTTTGTCACTTAACCCCTTTTGTGTTTTCCCAACTTGTGAATCTCTCCCAGCCTGACCCTCCCTTTAGTATTGATTTATCATGTAATGGCCCCAGCTGCCCCCTTGTGTATTGGTGACCCCACAACCTTGTGTACTGCCCCCAGCAAACCCCCTATTATGTGTTCATGCGCCCTGCCAATTCCCCTCTTAGTACTGATTTATGTGATACCCCTAACCCCCTTGTGTTACCCACATCCAGCTGATTATTGATAGGTCTCCCTGGTCAATGTCAGTGGCCTAAACTTGTCACTAACAAGCCCGAAAACTGTCAAAATTACCCTAGTTGAGCACCTTGACTTGTCTACTGTTCATAAACATATACTTTCATGGGGTACCATAGTTTCCGGCGTATAAGATGACCGGGTGCTGAAACTTACCGAGCCGGAGAATCCCACAAAGCCTCTAAAACTGTAGCGTATCTCTAGGGGAGGGGCGAGCAGAGAAGCCGCGTCCCCTGGGCCGGTCTTCAGGGCCGCGCCGAGGTAGGTGCAAGATCGTGATCTCCCCAACTAGCCATGATCAGTGGGTGCCTGATGAGCAGGGCTGGTTGGGGAGATCACGACCTCCCTCTAACTAGTCTAACATTAGGGAGCTTGAGGTCTGGCACTTCAGATCTCAGCTTCCGTGCTCCCTAATCACTATGCGCCGGCTATTGATGCAGAGCGCGGGGAAGACGTCATATCCCGGCGCTCGGCATCGATTGCCGGCGCAAAGTGATGAGGGAGCAGTAAAGCAGAGGTCTGAAATGACAGACCTCACGCTCCCACAACTGGATGGAAGATAGAAGATGATAAGGGCCCAGCAAACCAATTTCTGAAAATTTGAGACACACACTCACTGGCACAGAGAGAGAGACACTCACTCACTGGCACAGAGAGAGAGACACTCACTCACTGGCACAGAGAGAGAGACACTCACTCACTGGCA
>VKOC01032840.1:0-11110 GCA_009364415.1 Spea multiplicata | reverse complement strand
TTGGAACCTTGACCACATTTTCTGGGAATGCTGCCAAACATGCTAATCATAGCTTGTTTAAGCCTGCCTGTGTAAACTGTTGCTTTAATTGGAAAAAAAGAGTGGTTAGCAATTCAATTGCATAAACTCTTGACAGCACTTGTTAAATTGAGATTGCAAGTGCTAGAAACTCATATAGATCAATTGAAATAAATTAAAATGAAAAGGACCCAGGATGGACACCTGAGGTACTCCACTCAATACCTTAGTGCAGTTTGAGAATTTTCCATTTACAACTATTTGCATGACACCTTTTAGCCAATTCCCTAATCCAAGTATACATTTGCCTCTAAGCCTATTACTGACAGTAACATTTTGTGAGGAACTGTATTAAATGCCTTAGTAAAATCAAAACAGATCACATCTACTGTTATTTTTACCGACATCTTCATATAATGCTATTTGGTTGCTTTGATACGATCAGTCTTTCACAAAACCATGCTGACCTACTAATTATATTTTGATTTAAGGTGTATTCTTGAATACATGCCTATAGTCAACCGTTTAAATAATTTCCTCACTATATATGTCAAGCTTACAGGCCTGTAGTGCCCAGCTGAGATTTATATCCCATTTTAAGATTGGCATATCTGCTTTATACCAGTCTATTGGCACTATACACGAACTAAAGTTAAAAAATAATGACCTGGTAAGTTCAAACCGAGAAACAGAATGGGGATGAAAGGGGATTTAAGTGACCTTGAACGTGGTATGGTTATTGGTACTAGACAGGATGGCCTGATGATTTCAGAAACTGCAGATCTACTTGGATTTTCATTCACAGCCATCTTTAGAGTTTACAGAAAATGCTCAGAAAAAGAGAAAATATCCAGTGAGCAGCAGTTGTGTAGACGAAAATGTGTTGTTGATGACAGAGGTCAGAAGAGAATGGGCAGACTGGTTTGAGATGACAGAAAGGCAACAGTAAATCAAATAACCACTCGTTACAACCAAGGTATGGAGAATACCATCTCTGATTGCACAACACATCGAACCTTGAAGCAGGTGGGCTACAGCAGCAGAAGACCTCAGCGGGTGCCACTCCTGTCAGCTAAGAACAGGAAACTGAGGCTACAATTCGCACAGGCTCCCCAAAATTGGACAATGGAAGACTGGAAGAACCTTGCCTGGTCTGATAAGTCTCTATTCCAGCTGTAACATCCAGATGGCAGGGTCAGACTGTGGCATAAACAACATGAAAGCATGGATCCATCTTCCCTTGTATCAACGGTTCAGGCTGGTGGTGGTGGTGTAATGGTGTGGGGGACATTTTCTTGGCACACTTTTGGCCCCTTAGTACCTATTGAGCATCATTTAAACATGACATTCTATTTTGTTTGCTTATTAATTGAGTTATCTTTTCGGTGATTGAAAAATAGAATAATAGACAAAACAGAAATGCACAAAGAAACCTGTTTTTTTACTTTTTCACCTATTTCTTTAAGTGTTATTAATACATTAATTATTTCTATTCCCCTTTTATATAGATATAAAAGTAAATGAGGAAATATTGGTTGTTACAATCGTATAGGTACTATAACTCCTCTGTTCCAGAGCTCCTGTTAATTGCTATCTGGGAAACAGGAGCAAGGATTAAATGAGCACAGAACACAAAATTGAAACATCTTATAATCAGTCAGATATCTTTTAATCTGTGGTCTAGTAATGTGTAATGACATTTCTTCTCTGAAACAGAAGGTCATTAGATATATTGAATGCCTACAGCCAAAGGATAAGAAAATTACACACTCCAGGGTAAAATTGCAGATGCCACAGTTTAATCTTACACTCAAAAAGATAAAGGTAATATCATTTTCTACAGAAAAAGAAGTTAAATAAATATCTCCAAATGTCATTTTGCTGTTTTTTTTTATAACATAATGGTATAGTTTTTCTTAACAAAAGTTAACAAAAGTGCACCTCTTTGAATTCTATGGTTTTACACATTTATAATGTGAGCTGTGATGTCATTGTGACATCACTGGCATGTTCAGGAGGTCCCTAGGAGGACCTCTAACCATTTCTGTGTAAAAAAAAATATATAAAAAATACAAAAAAATGTAAAAAAATAAAAAATATATATATAAAAAAGATCATACAAAAAATAATTAAAAAACCTTACTTATGCCCTAGCATAACATCTAGCCAGTATAACCCTCCTGCCCCGGTCTCAACCCCCAAACGCCGTAAGCCATAGGCATAACGATTATACAAAATTGGTACACCTTAATAGTATGCTACCTGGTGGCTGGGAAAATTCTGGAAAATCTTATAAATTAGCGTATTTTCTGAAAGTCAGGACACCTGAATTGATAACCTTGGGGGGGATTTTCCATCACCTTTACCCTAATTTTGTGAGGATTCAGAGGGAAAATGTAAAAGAAAGTAGTTTTTTTTTCTAATTTCGCTAGTTTTTTACTAATTTCTTTCTTCGATTTAAGTTCAGCTAATCATCCAACTATGGTATCAAACGATCGCTCTATCTCTCCTTGAAAAAACAATATATAGTTTACATGGGTACACTCTTCACAGGAAAGAAGAATAATCGCTAAACCGACATACCGCAAAAATGGCAAAATTTCTCCGGGCTTTGAGGTACCAAAAACCCCTGGGATTGAAGGGGTAAACATGCTTTCATTCCTCATATTAAAGGGCCACACAGTGTCCATGCTGAACCTTTGAATAATGAAAACCTAAAGTAAATGAATGTATAACTATAATTTTTTACTTTAAAAAAAATCAAAGGGCAGAATTACAGCTATAATATGGAAAAATAGAGATTTTCGAGCAAAATGAAAAAATATTCTACAAGAGACAAATATAAAGTTAAAATATGAAATCTGTCACAAGCTGTACTATTTTTTCTTTTTAAATTTAGTAACAAAAATATTTTAATATTGTCTCAATACCTTTGCTATTGTTAACTGCTGTTTACTTTTTGACTCCTTATATACACAAGCAAAGGCAGGTGAATTATTTCATATTATTAATAGCAATAATCAATTTAAAGATTTGCCACCTATTTAAATTTAGATCTTAACGGGTCAAGTGATTTTTTAAATTTTTTTTTTCAAATCTTTGTGTGCTTCTTTTCCAAAAACACGGAAGATGTATAAACAGCTTTCCTGAGGTATTTGGCACATTTGGGCCGTGAAAACAATCCCGATGGTGGAGAAGAGCTCAGGCTTACCTGTGTCAATATTATGGACTATCATGATCTCATCACAACTAGCAATAAAGGATTGTCACAGAAAATATTTTGTCAAGCTCGAATGAATAGGGAAACTTCTAATTAGAATGCAGTAAATCAAGCAACGTCACTTGCCTTAGCAAATGTTTCCAAAAGTTCATAGAAAATGATTGCAAATATGAAAGCTTTTACATTTCACTAAATTAATTGGGAGCTTCCATACCATGCTAGCCACAGCAGGATCAGCTTTGTGCGTGTGACATTTCATTTTACCATTAATAAGCAGCTACAACAGTGATTGACATATTTATCTGCGCCTCTGTTAGTTCTCTGCATTGATATATCAATCATCATAACAGAACCAAGCTCTGTCATCCTCACAAAGCCTTAGTTTGATTTTATATTGCTCAGAAAAGAACAGACTGTGTAGAAACTGATAAAATGAATAATAAGTTAGCACAATATCTAGAAAAGTCATATCCATCTTGCTGGGACACAAGAAATTATGAAATTAAACGGAAAATGCTAATGGTAGACTACACATTTTATGGTAAACTAGATGAAAGACAAGGGTAAACTTACTTTATACTTAAGCCATATTTGCTTGAAGGGACACTCCAGCCATCATATACACTTTAGTCCGTTATATGCATTTCATTTATTATATACTCGTTTGTTTACATAATATATAATTGTGGTTATTAACGTATTACAAACCATTTATTGTAGACCAGGGTCCAGTCTCCACAAAAAAAAAAAAATAGATACTGAAAACGGTACCACACAGGTCCCACGCCGCGCCCAGCGCTTCCTCCGGCACGCCGTCTACTAGACACGCGTGCCCTTTCAAACAACTCAGGTATGAGCAGAGAAAGACAGGTCATAGAGGAGCAGAGTGTTCTTGCTTATGCAATTAAAGTGAGATGGAGTGTCAGGGAGAAAGAAATAAGAATTGACGGGAAGACGGAGGACCATAGAGCCAGACAGAGAAATGGTTGGGGATGACAGGATAGAGTGATCTGGGGAGCATCACACATATCATTAGTCAGGCGAGGTAGGGTCTCTTGTCAGGTGACACTGCCCCACAGCCAGTACACGAGAAGAAGGAGAAATCGAGGATGATGGTGACAGTAAGCCTACTAATGATTGGATGCTGATTTTTCCCAAAAAATCCTGCAAACCAAAATCATTATTTCTGGGCTGAAAAATGTAAAGGTGGTTGTGACAGAACCCTCCATCACTGGGGCCCCTGGAGAGGCCAGAGAGCCAGCCTCTTCCCTATCGACTATGGGCCCAGGCCTTGTAGAGACTTCTGTGTGTGCATACAGGGGTGCAGTTAATCCTGTGAGCTCCTGTTATCCTTGTGTCCTGGCCATTGTCTGTCTCAAGCCAATTATATGTCTATCGTCATTCCACGTCTACATCCCCAGTTAATGTAATTATTTATGTCTCGTGTAATCCTGTCCTTCCCCCGGATATTGTGTTGCAGGATTTGATCTAATTACTTCCTTCCTGACATGGTAATTAGATCATGTGATATTTGTCTTGCCCCTTTTCTACTTGTGTATATATAGCTGTGTCTTTGGTTTTAATAAATGAGTCCTGTTTTCCTCAACATGAGTGTTGTCTGATGTTTGGGGTGGGCTGTAGCCACGCTGTGTAGCTAAGCTTTGGATAGTCACAGTGCCAATGTGGCTTTGGTACAGCGACATCCCCCCTTCTATCTACAACGCTGGTTCTGCCTGGTGCTGAAGGGGTTACTAATTGGTGTCCCGGCAGGAGGAAGCAACGTTTGGCGGGAGGTCGGTCCCGTCACAGTGGTTTTATCCTAATGTGGAAGGCAATGAAACAAACTGAACACAGAAACATTGCATACTATGGTAGATAAGCATATCTATTTCTGTTATAACTGATTTGAAACTGAAAATTGTCCTTGGTCTTGTCTTATATTCAGGATAGCCAAATGGTGATCCCAAGCATATTTCATTTCTCTTATTGCATTACCCTTTACTATTTAACACTTTGGAGTCATCTATGCATGTGCTGTGTGTGATCTACCTTTGTCCACGTAGACAAATCTAGCTTGAAAGTATACATGTAAAATAGGTTATAATTTTACATATGGTATGGGATGACTTGGGGGTTAAATCTGTATACCATATTTTACATTTTAATTTAATATACAGTAACTGTATGCATCTATTGGCTTAAATAACTTTTTATTTCTAAACAGGGTGAAAAGCTGGAATTAGATATGAAAAATGTGTTTCATTGTACAGAGCTGTATTGCCATGGCAAAGTGAATGTTTTATTCTTAAACATCTGACACAAAGTGTGATCAAAGCCTTTGTTTAATTGCTGTGCCTTAAAATCTCATGCTTGTTTATTTGTTTCTTTAGATAGCTTTCATGTTACTAAAATTTAAAGTCTAGATGAATCAAAGATCTCCTATTTTAGTCCAATTATCTCGCTTTCACTTATATCTTACTGTTAAGATGTACATAGTGTACTAATGAGAATTGTTAGTGACCTTAATTCTTGAGTTCTCAAAAATGTTGCAAACCTCTTTTCAGATGAATACAGAAATACTCTTTGCTTATTTCATTGTTACTTAATACAGCACAAATTGCTCTCAGAGATGTTAAATTATAAATCACTTCATGTTCACCTAACTGTAAATCTAAATACAACAGATTTTATGATATAAAAAAATGAAAAGAACCAAATATTTGGTCTAAATCTATATACTCACAATATGATGAATAGAGAGCAGATGTGGAATGAGGATTTACAATTTACTAAACTTGACCTGTTTAAGGCAGTTGATTTAAAATATATACAAATATCCTGTTGTTACAATATGATTTTCAATTTGTATTAGAGAACCTTGTTAATAGCTTAGGAATTCAGTATGTGTACCCACAAAAGCTAGTTCATCCTTAAGGACATTGTTAAGTACCATATTTGCTCGATTATAAGACGACCCTCTTTATAAGAATCTGAATATTAATTTAGGAAAAAAAGAAAAAGCCTGAATATAAGATGACCCTATAGGAAAACTATGTAAACTATTTTTTTTTAATAAAAGCTATGATTCTGAAGGAGGTGCCGCTAGCAGCGGGGGTGCCGTTAGCAGCGGGGGTTATCCATCACGCATACAACCTCCGATGGATGATGGACGCAGACAACCCTCGCTGCTAAACGCACCTCCCAAAGTTGCCTACGCGAATCGTGTAAACGTCTACCCACTGCTCGGACAAGACGCCGGGGAGTCAGAAGCAACGGTAAGTTTGGGGGGAAGTTACCAGACAGGAGGTTCCAGGTCTCCAGCAGCGCTGCAGGGGATTTGGATTTTAGTCTCATAGTCAGAGCTCTATTTGAAGTCTGATTATAAGACGACCCCGATTATAAGACGAGGGGTATTTTTCAGATCATTTGCTCTGAAAAAACCTTGTCTTATAATCGAGCAAATACGGTATTAACTATAATAACAAAAAGTATAAAACAAAAAGATGAGACAAAAGCCACAGTCAGAATGAAAGCAAAGTCAAGGTCTCTTGGTACATAATTCCCAGGAGCTTCAGCAACAAAAGGTACTCTGAAGGTAGCTTAATAACTAAGCAATAGAAAAAGAGGTGTGGCTATATATATAGGCATCAAGGTATAACGATTTATACAGGGTAAACTTTGTTTAGCATAACTGGAGCATTTTGTCTGCCAATCGCTGAATCTGTGTACAACAATCAAAAGCACCACTCCATATGTCACCATTTTATGCAAACTATAGTGTACATCTTTCTATGTGTACATCTCTGGTCCATTTTCCGAAGATCGATACTCAGGTTCAACAGATGATCAATACGTATTTAACTTTACAGGCAACCCCCCTGAAAACCTAAAGGTACCAAATGTGATACACTGATGCAAAACATTAAAGGAAGAAAGTTGGACCTTAATACATCGGTTCTTTTGCGCTATGTATACTATATGTATCTTATTTTGTGTTAGATATTTATAGAAATGTATGAGGTTATAGATTGAATTAGATCCCAGAACTGTTTATCCCATGATGATGGACCCTATTATTATTTCACAAACAATAAAAAGAAACAAAAATAGAACAGTAAAACAGTATGAAATGAGCGCAAAACTGTTTAGGCAGTGCACTTTCTTCTTGTTGATTATTAGTTTTTTAATGGTTAATGAGCCCAAGGGTCTAAAACACATATCCTTTTCAAAAGCTTTTTTTCACTGTGTATTTGTAAGGAAATAAAGTTAAAAAGAAGAAATGATATGTATTCTAGAAGTGCTCGTACATGTATCATTTACACAATTAAAAAAATTCAGATCCAAGATGAATCATCATTCATCTTAAAAATTGACCAATTTAATGAAAAAAAGTGACATGAAGATGAATTTGTGCTTAAAGCAATTAATTCAAAACAACATTTGTTCATAACAGGAAGCTTAAGTAACATTTACGTAGGATGCAGAAAATATTTTTATCTGTTTCCTTATGGGACGGTAAGTGGGAAGCAAGTGACTGAATCTTTGAGATAACAATTTAATTACCGATCACAATTATAGGTGCAGTATGTTACCATATAATGATAGACCATGTTGGCATGGATTTTTCTCTATCTTTGAGCATAGCTGTAAACCGGTGATATGATTTATTTTAAGAATAGCATAATATTTTATTGTAATGGGAAAATGTCACCGATGCATAAAGATTTATTTTATTTGAAAGTGTTCAATAGAATTTTGTAGCCCAGCTGAAACATTTATATAAGCTGTGTATATTTCTCAGAGCCACACATTATTGTGGTACATAATTCCCAATATGTACAGTATGTAAAGTGCTTTACTAAGACTTTAAGTCATCTTATGATGATGTTTATGCTTGTAGAACACTGTGATACATACCCAGAAAACATTCTGAGCTCCCAGAAAAGTGAGACATCAGGACAGTGGAACTTAACCCCTCCCCCAAAATCAGTGTCCTTCCAAAAGGGAGTTAAGCTATATGGTCAATTTCCATTGCACAGAACTAAATAAAAATATTCTCAGTCTTCAGGTACATTTAAATGAACGCTTCAAATATCAGTTGAATATAGGATTATGGCATATTATTTATCTATAACACTGGTGTAATTTTTTTTTGGGAGCACTGGCTGTCATGGTCCCAGGTTTGGTCGCGGTCCGGGGTCTGGTCTCGGTCTCGGTCCCGGCTTCTAACGCGCGGCGGTCCCAGGAAAAGATCTTGGGCTCCATTTCCGGCGGGCGGGCGGGGCGTTCCTGATCGACTTACCTGCTGCTTGCTGCACCTTGTTGCTTCAGCTCAGTACTTACCTTATCCTGCTATCAGTGCGGCCTCCTCGCTGTTGGGATCGTCCTGAGTTCCTGGTGGTTCCCTGTGCAGAGTACTCCTGCGGTGAGTGCCTTTTGGTGCTAGCAATCGTGACACTGGCAAGATGTTTTGGGGCACTAGATGGCACAGACAAGCTGTTCGGGGGCAAATACAGCACAGACAAGCTGTTTGGGAACAAAGATAGCACAGACTTGCTGTTTGGGAAAACAGACACACATGTTGTTTTGGGGGCAAAAGTGACAAAGACAAGCTGATGGTACTATGTAACATGTTCGTTGTGAAGTTGGGGGCAAGGGGTCGGTTAACCCAGGTAATTATGTGGCCCTTTTAACATTTTTGTTTTCAGGATTGTAATAACAGTGTGACATTAACAGAAAAGTTATTTGGATGGCAAATAGTGTGACTCAGAAAGGTTTGTGTAAGGGGTGTGGCACGTGGGCTCAAGGGCTTGACCACGATCTAAAATATTGGGCTAATAGTGCTTAATATTTTTATATATTAATATATATATAATAAACAAGAAGTACGATCACTTATTTTACTGGTATATGGATAAGGTAGAGATCCTATATACACTTACTGGTCACTTTATTATGTACACCTGTTCAATTGCTTGTTAACACAAATAGCTAATCAGCCAATCACTTGACAGCAACTCAAAGCATTTAGGCATGTTGACGGGGTCGAGACAACTTGCTGAAGTTCAGACTGAGCATCAGAATGGAAGAAAAGGGATTTAAGTGACTTTGAACATGGCATGGTTGTTGGTGCCAGACGGACTGGTCTAAGTATTTTAGAAACTGCTGATCTACTGGGATTTTCATGCAGAACCATCTCTAGGGTTTACAGAGAATGGTCGGACTATGTCGTAAACAACATGAAAGCATTGATCCATTCTGCCTTGTATCAACTGTTTAGGCCCATGGTGGTGGTGTAATGGTGTGGCATTTTCCTGGCACACTTTGGTACCAATTGAGAATCGTTTAAACGCGAAAGCCTACCAAAGTATTGTTGCCTTTATGACCACGGCGTACCCATCTTCTGATGATAATGCCCCATGTGACAAAGCTCACAATATCTCAAACTGGTTTCTTGAACATGACAGTGAGTTCACTGTACTCCAGTGGCTTCCACAGTCACCAGATCTCAATCCAATGGAGCACCTTTGGGATGTGGTGGAAAAGGAGATTTGCATCATGGATGCGCAGCCGACAAATCTGCAGCAACAAAATCTCTGAGGAATATTTCCAGCACCTTGTACGAAGTATGCCAAGTATATATATATATATACACACATATACATACAGTATATAAAGTCATACAAAGTCATGGTTTTAAATACCATACCCATCATCTGTCCCATAGTAGGTCGTAAAAATGCAACCTCAGATGAACAACAACAGTCTGTCCAAATACTTTTGCCCGTATAGTGTATATACAGTATAAACCACTAATCCCAATTACATTGGTTTATTAGGTATGTTTGAAATCTAGAATTTTGACTTCAGTTCTTAGTCTGTGTTTAAGGTATGCAATGTTTCAACACTGTTATCAGCTAAGGAACACTATGATGGTGTCAGGTCATGGATCCAGGAAATCAAGAGGCGTTTTTAACTACTGCTGTGAAATCCTCTAATTTCAAGACAGGAGGTTTAGAGTTTGATGCTAAATATTGTAAAGTTTTCTATATTTCACTGCAGGATTGGTGATATTATATAATACGGGCGTAATGGATGTGCATATAAATTATTTCTTCTTTGTTATCACAGATGCTTGGTGTGAATAATTTTGTCTTAGTTTAGTAACACTGTATTTCAGTTAAAACTCCCCTCTACTGAGATACCTTGATGTAGTAGGCAAGTTCATGTGCTTTGGCCAAAGTATGGAACTAAAGCATCACAATTATTCAAAATATGGATTTCAGTGCTAGTAGTTTATTACTCTTTATTTGTAAATAGACAATTGCTGCCGGACAGCAAATTAGGAGTGGATGCACACATAAGGAAAATGCCAACATAGACAGAAACCTTTCTCTTAAACTCTGCTTTGAACATTTATATTATCATGAGTACTAATAATAAAATATAAATAAAACTTCATTGCTTGTTGCATATCCACAGTTTTTGTTTTCTTGTGAATTAAATGATTTATCTTCTTCTAGATAAATCACACGCCACTTATTCTCCGACATATTTGTTTACTTATTGCATAATTCTGTTGGATTTACTCCATAGCCTGAAGAGGTGAAGGGCTCTTTTTATGTACAGATATGATTTTTCTTTAGGATTGCCTTTTGTCATAAGAATACAATTCCTTTTCCTTTGCTCAGCGAACAGAATAAATATACATTTTAAGAGAATTTTATTCTATCATTTTCAGTTGGCAGGTGTTGAATCAATGTGTTGGCATCTTTTTCAAATTTAAATAATGTTTATTTGTTTTGTCAGATGTGTGCAGAAACTATTTTTGTATTTTTTCGCAATCATTCACGATGGAACAGTGCACACACT
>VKOC01032839.1:0-18714 GCA_009364415.1 Spea multiplicata | reverse complement strand
GTGGCCAATAATTCCCTGCAAAAATGTTGCTGGATTCTTGGCTTGCCTTATGTTGAGACATTGACTTCTTCCTTGACGATTTGGTGCTGCGTGAAAGTTATTTTCCCAGACAAGCTTATGTTTCTAGTTGTAACTTTTTACAAAATCTTAGAACATAAGCACATAATGTTACTGTACAAATACAAAATCGTGGTATTTCAGCCCAATACTGGCTACGGATCTACTTTGTGAAAATAATACATCAAGAGGAAATTAACATTCTATATTGGGCCTCCAGTACCGGCTAAAATATAATATTTTCTAATGGTGACCTAAATAAAATGGAGTTATGAGCACTCATGTATTTACCCCAGCCAGATGCCCCGTCCAGGACTGCCGTTTACATTAAAATCCATCATATCCAGCGCTCCATGTATTAAAGGCGAGCAGGACCTTCCAATGCAGCCAATGGAGGCTGTGCTGAGCCTCCATAATGAAAATGGGCCAGTTGGGGGGATCAAAGATTTTCCTTGAAACCAGACCAATGAGTAGTGGGGCTCGAGGGTCCTGATCGCCTAAGAGGTCAATCTGCCCCCTCCCCGAGTTTTGCAGCATGGGGACTTCCTTCCTTCCTAGTGCCTCCTGGACCTTCCTTCCTAGTCAACCTAGGCGAGAATCCACCACTGGTTTTAAGGTATTACATAAATGACATTTATAATAATATAGGGCCTTCAGAGGTGTAAACTTAACTTATGGTTCTTATGGGCAATGACTCAAACTAGTTGGGTAAAAAGAGTCCTTGCAAAGCCCACATTATTAGAGTAATTTATTTAATTATATAACTCAAAAGTCGTCATGGCCCGGAGGGGCTAATGTTAATTAGAACAAATGATGGAACTACAGTAACAATTCCAATAAGGTATAGCCAAGATAATCTTTGCCTCGTTTTTAATTAAAGTGCCCGAGGGAATATTTCATAAAGTCTTGACATGTCATTAATTTGGCTTCTCTCCCCTCTAGTAGAATATGTATATAAATGGGTCTAGCATAAACGAGACTACAGCTAGAACAGATCTTCTCATCCATCTTCAAGCTACATTGAACTTCCGCCATGTCTCCTTTGGCCATCGCTCTTTTCATTTCATGGGCTCTGGTAGATTCAGGTAGGTTGGCTCAAGGACAATGGTCAATGATCTAGACCAAGGGAACGTAGATCAACAGCCAGACCAAGGGAACGTAGGTCAACAGCCAGACCAAGGGAACCAAGGGAACGTGGTCAACAGCCAGACCAAGGGAACGTAGGTCAACAGACCAAGGGAAGGTCAACAGCCAGATCAAGGGAACGTAGGTCAACAGCCAGACCAAGGGAACGTAGACTTTTACAGTGGATAAGAGTACTTTGGGTTGCGTAGTCTACCATTTTTCTAAGACATCAAACGTTTGTTGGTCTTTGGTTACAAGGATTGACAGTGCTACGGTGGGAAAAGTAGGTTAGATATTCAATATGGGTCTAGATAGTAAAAAATAATAATCAGATAATAATCATGATGATTCTAATTTCTGAGGAACGCCCCACAGTTCAAGGTTTTAGATAATTCCGAATGTTACGCTTAATAAAACCATGTCTTAACTCTTAACATGATGATTATATCAAGTTTTTAGGGATGGTTCCTTTCCATGCGTTACTAAACATTAGATCTCCGGTTCCACACCTTAGCTCACAGCCACCAGTGCTACGTCGGCTACGGTCGGAATTCCAAGACGAGCGAAGTATCGCTGGTTGAGTGCGGCGATGAGCCCTGCCTGACGCTTTCACAATACTATGAAATCGGTAAGAACAAATTAGAACAATTATCTTTTCTTAAAAATATATATATCCTTTAAAATATTATTTGAGAGAATTGTGGATCACAACAAATTATTTTTTCGGAGGGGGGGTAAAATATATTTAATCTATTTGAGTATCATCAAAATTATGATGAGAGACATAAAGAGGAAATTATAAATCAGCTTTTTTTATAGTTTTTTTTTTTTTTTAACTTCCCATGTTCAATGCCAAGACGAAGTAAAAACACAAGTTTAAACATACCCGGAAAAGTTAATTATTATGGATTTTTTATTTTTTTTTGTACATTTTTGACTGCAGAAGGAGAGATTCATCATACGATCGTCAAAAACTGTTCTAACGGCTTACCCTGCGGAGCTTTTCTTGGTGTTACCCAGGATAGAGTGAAAATTAGAGTGTCGTTAGCCTGCTGCACCGGTGACAAATGCAATGACGACATTTATACGAGTAAGTAAGGGGAAAAAAAACTAAGTCTTATTTTATAGAAATAAAGTATTCTCTGACAGGTGAAATGTATGGCGGTATACAGTAATGCTGCGTTAAAAATATGTGTTGTTTCACATTGTATGTGCAATGAATCTTACTGTTATCGTGGATCTGGGGCTCTCCATTTTGAGTTATCATGTGACATTTGGGCGCCGCCCACCAGCACCAAACCTCACCCTGTAGATTGCTTTATGGCTGCAGCTGTAGGTTGTAAAACTCAATTGATTGATAAATATTTAATGCTTTAGAGATAAGGTAAGAACTTAACTCAAATGAATAAATCAGGTATATAACTATATATTACTCAAAATTCTAAATTAATTTAGTTTCTTTTACATTTATTGTTAAATTAAAGATAATGCCAACTATTATATTGTAATTTGTAGAATGAAAAGTCAAAATATTTGGTGTTTTTTTTTTTTTTTTTACAGTCCCCCCTGATAACACTGAGCCAAACGGGGTGGTCTGCCCGTCCTGCTTTAAGAAAGGTAGTCTGGAGGAGTGCGTGAGCGACGAGACGATTATGTGCACAGGAGGAGAAACGAAATGTCTGGAGTATATTGGGACGGTGGAGGAGCCAGGTAATTATGGTCGATTTATGATTTACGAGCCTTTGGCTGATGTGCCAGATGGCCGGTCCTGGCTCGGACCTAGGGCGCCTTGGGCATCAGTGACCAAGCAGGCAACTTGAACATCGGGAATAGGTAAAAAAAAAACCAAAACACTGCCTTTCAGCAGTGGACCTAAAACCCAACAACGCACAGCCAGCTGCTCATCTTGTTGACTGAGAGTTACAGGATTTCTCGGTCGCCATCATCTAGCGGGACACGCTTTCCACCATGGCTGGAGCATCTTCATGATCTAAGCACGGCTGAGGCTGAATGCTAACCTCGTGCCATTGACTAAAATCCACGCATTTCTTCTCTCCCGCAGATCTCAAGGTGGTGAATTATTCCCTCAAAGGCTGCATTAGTGAGTTAGGCTGCATTTTCAGATTTAGCGCTCTTCCTGGTGTCGTAGAGAAGAAGCAAGTTACATTTGAATGCACCCCGTAACAGAACAAGGAGTTTGCCTCTTCTTCGGTGAATTCATTCTGCGCGACTGAAGAAGACCTCCCTGCTACAATGAAACAATTCAACGCACCCGCAATTACATATATCATCATCACCGCCGTCTAATAATCATTAAACAAGCTTTATCTAATCATCAAACTAAAAAATAAACAGCTTTAAGCAAAAGTATATCTCAGTCTTTTTAATGTCGAAACATATATTCTTTCAGGGTTGATGGACCCTCATTATTGAGGTGCTTCATTGCCTCGTGTCAAAGGGACACTCACTGAGCTTGACAGATAAACCATACTGTATGGATTTGTGAAGCCCTCTACCCATCTCTGTCCTTCCCACAGACCTTTGTGTTCATTGCTTTTTCATTGTTTTATGAGGGCTCGATGAGCTAAGAGTAAACATATGACATCATACTGAGATCACATAGACTTCTCAATCCCCGAAAACCTGCCATCCCCAAATCCTGCCATCTTCTACTTCAGGAGATATAGCAAGACTTTTTTTTTCCCTATGAGAGCTCCATTAAAGTTTTGATCTCTCCATAAACTAAGAGCGTGGGTAACCCCCTTGGTTAAGGGAGTCGATCTCAAAAGAAGAAAGCTACTAAGCTGGTACCAAAATGGCGACCAGTAGAGTCTGTTGGCTCCAGTATACTAAAGGCACAAACTCTTTATAGTCATGACTAGAGGGAAAGGGGACATACTGGGTGCTTAAATACCTTTTTAAGGCCAACAAAATGAGGTAATTAACACACACATAACAAATGCACATTAATACATAGAGACATATCAAGAGGACTGATGAAGGTTTTCATAAACTGTCATTATCATACATGGCGCCTTAATGAATCTTTAATATTGACCTGACTTTTGATGCCTTGGAAAGAAAAATGGTGAAAAATGATGAGCCCTCTTCACCAGCAGTTTGGGATGTCCGTAAGGTGATGATACATGGAGCTGGATATTTGAAAGAAGTGGGAAAGGTCAGCCCAATCGACACGTTGCTGTCTTCCCTAAGACGCCTCGAGAAGTTACATAAAATCCAACCCAATGATGCGATAGATTCTCAACTGAAACAAACAACACATTTCAACTACGCAAGCTTAAGTAGTTTCAATACGCCAAAGGCGGTCACGCTGACTCGGTTTTGGCGAAGATGTTGAGACTCTCTAACCGTCAGCTAACTAAATAACTTAATGACAAACCAAATAAGAAATAGCCAAAATACACTTTGTATCACCGGTACCTGAGGGGATAATGAAACCTTGACGTGGCATCAGTTTAGCTTCGCCCCTCTCTAGTAGAAAATGTATATAAATGGCTCTAACTTAAGCGAGACGTTCAGTTCTCCTGCTAGAACGCATCTTCTCATCCAAAGCTCCATTTTACCACCACCATGTCTTTGTTGACCATCGCTCTTTTCATCTCGTTGGCTCTGCTGGACTCAGGTATGTTGGCTTTCAGAAACTACATATTATAATGATCGTATCGTAGAGCTTTCTCTGTTATGGTCAAGTAGATATTTTTTGGACAAGGGGAAAGACAAAAACAAAAGACCATGGTCAACGGCAATGATCAAGGTCAACAGCCAGGAGAGAGGGATAGCAACATAGACTATGACAGCGGATAAGAGTCCTTTGAGTTGCGTAGTCTACCATCTCTTCTACCCGACATCAAACCACACTTGGTCCTTGGCCTCGGTTACAAGAAATATTGTGGGAAGACAGTTGACTGTTCCTCCGTGAGAGTCTAGCCTTGTTTAAAGGTTTTAAAATGATGATTATATCAAGTTGTTGGAATGGTTTCTTCTCACATGTTGTTTAACGCAGAAAAACAATCTTTGATTATACGTCTTAGCTCACGGCCACCAGTGCTACGCCGGCTACAGTCGGAATTCCGAGACATGCGAAGTATCTCTGGTTGAGTGCGGCGACCAGCCCTGCCTGACGGTTTCACAATACTATGAAATGGGTAAGAAAAATTAAGTAATTGTCATTTCCTAATGAAATGTTTGTCTTTGCAAGAATTCAGTTTCAGGTGAATCTTCTTTTTGGGATTTTTGGGGATTTTTTTTTTTTAACTATACAACTTTTTTTTTTTAAATCTGTACAACAAAGAAAAAAATAATAATATTTTTGGCTAAATTGGATCTATTTATATGATATTTCCAGTCCTGTCTGTGCCCTTGCACCCCCCCCCACCTTGTATATGACCCCACCTGCTCACTTAGCTTCCCCAGCTGTTTTTCTTCACTGATTTCTTGGCAGAGACCATGTTACCAGGGAGCGGGGGAGGGGAGGGGGAGTCAGTATGTGAGACAGTGTCCTGCTGCATAGAAAAAAGCTGCTCTAATTTATAATATAATCCTTGTTTAAGCCTAATTACTGGCAAACGTCCAAGAAAATATGTGAGAGGGAGAGATGACTTGAAATTTTATTTGACGAACTTTCTGCGGTTTTGTCTGTGATCGCCCTCGTTTTTGAATATTCATACTCAGCAAACAGTCAATTTTTGTTAAAAAGCCATCATTTGAATTCAAAATTTATTAAGGGAGGATTTTAATGAGGAAAATCTGATTTCAGCTAAATATGACTAGATTTCAGTTTATATTGCATTTTTTGTTTTTTTGAATGCGCTTGATACTAAGCGTTTGAAGAAGTAGAAGTCAAATGTTTTAGTTTGAATAAAACACCCCCAAACATTTTGGTTTCTACATTTTTTTTACTACAGAAGGAAAGATTTATCCTACAATCTACAAAAATTGTTCTAACGGCGCACCCTGTGGAGATTTGCTTAGTCTTACCCAGGATAGCGTGAAAATTAGAGTGTCGTTCGCCTGCTGCACCGGTGACAAATGCAATGACGACGCTTATACAAGTACGTCTTATTTTATAATAACAACAGTATGAGTGACTGATTAACTCCGTATTCCCGGAGAATTAAATAAAATGAGCCCATTAAATATATTTTAAGTAAAAATATTGCGAAATACAGTAATGTTGTGTTTCAAAGATGCATTTTGTTTTTGAATGTGAAATTAATCTTTCTGTTATTGTGGATACGGGGCTCTCCATTTTCAGTGATCATGTGACATTTAGGCGCCGCCCACCAGCACCAAACCTCATCCTGTAGATTGCTTTATGGCAGTGCTGAAGTTCTAGGTCCACAGGGATCTTTACGGAAAGCAGATTTATATCTAAGATTGTCTGTTTCATGTATATATTTTTTCCTCAGTTCCCCCTGATAACACTGAGCCTAACGGGGTGGTCTGCCCGTCCTGCTTTAAGAAAGGTAGTCTGGAGGAGTGCGTGACCGATAAGACGATTATGTGCACGGGAGGAGAAACGAAATGTGTGGAGTATATTGGGACTGCGGAGATGCAAGGTAATTATGGTCAATTCGTGAAAAACATCGATGTATTTCGCCGTTACGCAGTTAGTGTCTCTCGTGGACGAGTCGAGATCCCTCAGACCAGACATGGGGCATCAGTGACCATGCAGGGAACCAGAAATCGTGTAAAAAGTGCTGGTTTTCGGTTGCCGATGAACTACAAACCCTGTAATGCACAGCCAGCTGCTCGTCCCCTTGACTGAGAGCTGCAGGATTTCCGGGCCGCCATCATTCTTTGTATAGCTGGAGGATCTTCGTGGTGGAGACGCGGTTGAGGTGATTGCTGACCTAGTGCTACTGATTTAACTCCATGCATTTCTTCTCTCCCCCAGATCTCCAAGTGATTGATAAGTCTCTTAAAGCCTGCATTAGTAAATTAGGTTGTGATTACGGCTTTAGCGCTCTTTTTGGTGTCGTAGAGAAGAAGCGCGTTAAATTTGAATGCACCCCGTAACAAAACAAGGAGTCTGCCTCTTCTTCTGTGAATTCATTCTGCGCGACTGAAGAAGACCTCCCTGCTACAATGAAATAATTCAACGCACCTGCAATTAGATATATGATCATCACCGCAGTCTAATAATCATTAAACAAGCTTTATCTAATCATCAAACTATATAGAAAATAAACAGCTTCAAGCTAAATTATGTCTCAGTGTAATTTATAAAGCCGTTCCCTACTGATTCTATACACATGATGGGGGCTTTTAGGGCTGTAGAACCCTGTGATACCCTCATACCCAGCAAACATTCTGACCTCCTAGAAAAGAGGGGCATCAGGGGAGGAAAGAGGGGCATCAGGGGAGGAAAGAGGGGCATCGGGGGAGGATGGTGGGATACAGAGATTTGGGTCCAAACATAGACTAGTCCTCCTAATGGGGGTACTTTGGGCTTATTGTAATAAAGCCTTTCTGTGTTTTTTTTTCGGCCTGGACTCACTGCCCTTATTATTCTTCCTTTGAACATGGTCCATCATTAATGAGGTCCTTCATTGTGCTGAACTGGACACTCATCGAACGTGACATATAAACCATACTGTTTGGATTTGTTAAACCCTCTACCCATCTCTGTCCCTCCCACAGAGCTTTGGGCTTTCTTTTGAATTATATGAAGGACGTCCCATAGTGTTCATTGCTCTTTGAACGTTTCATGAGGTCTTGATGAGTTTGGAGACATCATACTGAGATCACATAGACTTCCCAAACCCCAACACCTGCCATCTTCTACTTAAGGAGATATGATGACCTTAATTCACCTCTACCAAGAAAAAGAATAATGAATGATAATAGAGAGAGATATAAGGACCGACTGCTGTTCTCCGAGGGATGTTACTCAATCCCTTCACTCAGAGCACATTCAATACAGATGGGGCTTCCTGGCAAAATGTATTTTTTCCTGTGAGGGCTCCATTAGAGTTTTGATCTCTTCAGAAAAAGGGGTTCATAAGTGGGTTATCCATTGGTTAAAGGAGTCGATCTCCACAAAAGAAGAACTCTACTAAGCTGGTACCAGAATGGTGACCAGTAGAGTTACCCATATAAAAGATGACCCTAAGCATTAAGAAATGAAACTAATTTCTCAAGCCCTAAATGTTTACACCAAAACAATTCACCTCGCCTCTATGGCAAACAAAGCAAAGCTAGAGGGGTCTCTGTGTTGATCCAAAGGACTGGCCGTTTGAGCTAATAGATGAAACTATTGACTCTGAGGGTCACCTTTTAATAGTGGTAGGGAGGCTTAATAATCAACCAATCCCCATCGCCAGTATAAATGCCCCTAATATAAATCACCTCTACCAGAAATGCCTTACGGCAGGGTAGTTTGATAAAGAGTGGGACTCTACCAACGACTATAAGCCAAGAAATCAGTTGAGGTCCATTAGACAAAAGTTTCAGGACCTATTTATACTTTATGACCTAATGTGATATCGGACGTAGGCACTGGAAAAGATTTACGATTCAGTATGAAGTCCATGCTAGCTCTTTCAGAATAGACCATATAGTAACTCGTACTCACACTGTACTGTAGTGTTTGGAACCATCGTTAGGGCTGGTCTTGCTCTGTAAGACCAGGGGGAAGGGAACATGGCGCCTTAATGAATCTTTAATATTGTCCTGACTTTTGATGCCTTGTTTAGGTGAAAAATAAAGAACTATTTTTCATACAATTATACCCCTGAGCTCTCCAGCCAGAGGCTTTGACAGCCAATAAGGTGATGACACACGGAGTTCTTGGCAAGTTGATTGGCAAATCGACACGTTGCCATCTATCCTAAGACGCCTTGAACAGTTACATAAAATTCTACCCAATGATGCGATAGAATTCTCAACTGAAACAAACAAAAGAAGCACAAAAGATTCTATAGGACAAAACGTCCCCACTACGCCAGCTCAAGTAGTTCCATTACGCCAAAGGCGATAACGATGACTAGTTTTGGCAAGGAAGTTGCGAGAAAACTAATTATGAAACCCACAGCTAACTAATTAACTTAATTACAAACCAAATAAGAAATAGCCAGGATACCTAAGGGGATAGCAAATAAAACCAACCTTGAGATTTTATTAATTTGGCTTAGCCCCTCTCTAGAAGACTGTATATAAACGGCTCTAACTTAAGCGAGACGTTCAGTTCTCCTGCTAGAACGCATCTTCTCGGCCAAAAATCCACTTTACCACCACCATGTCTTCGTTGACCATCGCTCTTTTCATCTCGTTGGCTCTGCTGGACTCAGGTATGTTGGCTTTCAGAAACTACATATTATAATGATCATATTGTAGAGCTTTCTCTCTTATGGTCAAGCAGATATTTTTTGGACAAGGGGAAAGACAAAAAAACAAAAGACCATGGTCAACGGCAACGATCAAGGTCAACAGCCAGGAGAGAGGGATGGCAATGTAGACTATGACAGCGGATAAGAGTCCTTTGAGTTGCGTAGTCTACCATCTCTTCTACCTGACATCAAACCACATTTGGTCCTTGGCCTCGGTTACAAGGAATATGGTGGGAAGACGTTGACTGTTCCTCCATGAGGGTCTAGCCTTATTTAAAGGTTTTAAAATGATGATTATATCAAGTTGTTGGAATGGTTTCTTCTCACATGTTGTTTAATACAGAAAAACAATCTTTGATTATACGTCTTAGCTCACGGCTACCAGTGCTACGCCGGCTACAGTCGGAATTCCAAGACATGCGAAGTATCTCCGGTTGAGTGCGGCGACCAGCCCTGCATGACGCTTTCACAATACTATGAAATCGGTAAGAAAAAAAACAAATCATTGTCATTCCCTAGTGAAATATTCGTCTACTTTACAAAAGTTTTGTTTTTTAATCCGGGCACATTTGTGGAAATTGTGGAATTGTGGATCACAAAGAAATTATCTTTTTTGGGTAAAATATTGAATCTTTTTATATATTTCCAGTCCTGTCTGTGCCCTTTCACCCCCCTCTGTCTTGTATATAACCCCCCCCACCTGCTCACTTACCTTCTTCAGCCATTTTCTTATCTCCACTGATTTTGTGGCTGTTGACAGATGGGGAGGAGGGGGGGAGTCAGTATGTGAGACAGTGTCCTGCTGCATAGAAAAAATAATAAATTCAAACATTTATATAAAAAAAATATATTGAAACAATTTATATATAATATATATATATATATCTACTTCTCTCTCTCTATCTCTGTCTGTCTCTCTCTCTCTCTCTCTCTCTCTCTCTCTATATATATATATATATATACCATATACTGTATGTTTAATATATGATCTATTTATATATATATATTTTTACCAACCAATTTCAAATTTATTATCAGCAAATATGATTCAGTTACATTTGACTACTTTCACAGTTTATTTTGCATTAAAAATAAAATTCCCCGCAAAAATAGAAAAGTGGGTTAAAATCTTTTAGTTTGAATAAAAATTACTTTTTCCCCCCTTAAATTTTTAACTGCAGATGGCAAAATGTTTTCTACAATCCTCAAAAATTGTTCTAACGGCGCACCCTGCGGAGAGTTGCTTGGTGTTACCCAGGAAAAGTTGAAAATTAGAGTGTCGTACGCCTGCTGCACCGGTGACAAATGCAACGACGACCCTTATACAAGTACGGCTTATTTTATAATGACGACAGTATGAGTGACTGATGAACCCGTATTCCCGGAGAATGAAATAAAATGTGCCCATTAAATATATTTTAAGTAAAAATATTGAGAAATACAGTAATGTTGTGTTCCAAAAATGCATTTTGATTTTGAATGTGAAATTAATCTTTCTGTTATGGTGGATACGGGGCTCTCCATTTTCAGTGATCATGTGACATTTAGGCGCCGCCCACCAGCAATAAACCTCACCCTGTAGATTGCTTTATGGCAGTGCTGAAGTTCTAGGGATCTACACTTTAATTAGATAAGATAAGAGCTTTCTACCCAAAAAGAATACATTAAGTATACATTGAACAGATACTGACGCGTTATAAATAATTGTTTATAGCTATTTCTTTTTATTTTCAAGCAATAAAAATTACTTATTTCTGGTTCTCCTGGTTTAACAATTCAGTAAAGTACTAGAGGGAAGTAGAAGGAGGAGAAACATTTAGAGGATTAGAGGTTTAGATCTTTTACTTTACTGAGGAGGTAGTAGATAAGTGGAACAGCCTCACAGCAGACATAAATGTGAACTCAATATAGGACACGATCAAGGATTGAAAAATGTTTGCGGTTTATACTGTAACTGTATGTTTCTCTGTTTCATGTACATTATTTGTGAAATGCAAACTCGTGATATTTGTGTTTTTTGTTTCTCAGTCCCCCCTGATAACACTGAGCCAAACGGGGTGGTCTGCCCGTCCTGCTTTAAAACAGGTAGTCTGGATGAGTGCGTGACCGATAAGACGATTATGTGCACAGGAGGAGAAACGAAATGTCTGGAGTATATTGGGACGGTGGAGGAGCCAGGTAAAGAAAATTAAGCGGGGGTTAATATTATTCAGCGGGGTCATATGAGGTTGACAACCCAAATAGAGTTCGGGGCAGCAAGGGTTCGCAGACGAGAGACATCGATGTATTCCGCCGTTACGCAGTTAGCGTCTCTCGTGGACGAGTCGAGATCCCTCAGACCAGACGCGGGGCATCAGTGACCATGCAGGGAACCAGAAATCACGTAAAAAGTGCTGGTTTTTCGGTTGCCGATGAACTACAAACCCTGTAATGCACAGCCAGCTGCTCGTCCCCGTGACTGAGAGCTGCAGGATTTCCGGGCCGCCATCATTCTTTGTATGGCTGGAGGATCTCCGTGGTGGAGACGCGGTTGGGGCGATTGCTGACCTGGTGCTACTGATTTAAATCCATTAATTTCTTTTCTCTCCCCCCAGATCTCGTTGTGATTGATAAGTCCGTTAAAGCCTGCATTAGTAAATTAGGTTGTGATTACGGCTTTAGCGCTCTTCCTGGTGTCGTAGAGAAGAAGCCTGTTAAATTAGAATGCACCCCGTAACAGAACAAGGAGTCTACTTCTTCGGTGAATTCATTCTGCGCGACTGAAGAAGACCTCCCTGCTACAATGAAACAATTCAACGCACCCGCAATTAGAGATATGATCATCACCGCCGTCTAATAATCATTAAACAAGCTTTATCTAATCATCAAACAAACTATATAGAAAATAAACAGCTTTAAGCAAAATTACGTCTCAGTGTAATTTATAAAGCCGTTCCCTGCTGTTTCTATACACATTATCGGGGCTTTTAGGGCTGTAGAACCCTGCGATCCCCTCATACCCAGCAAACATTCTGACCTCCTAGAAAAGAGGGGCAACAGAGGAGGAGAGAGGGACACAGGGATTTAGGAGAGGGACTGACTAAACTAAACAGTGAAACTTGGAAGGTATTGTACCCCCACTTTTAAGAGTCCAGTCCTTGGGGTCACTGCTCTTATTACTCCTCCATTGTTCACCATCCAACATTAATGAGGTCCTTGTATGCCCCGCGCTCACAGGGACAGTCATCGGAGAAAGCTACACACGTAAACCATACATGTTGGACTTCTTAAACCCTCTACCCATGAGAATCAACTCAATGGAGCACGGGCAAACAAGCTGGCGCCGTACGAGCGTCCGATCTAACTGCCAAACCACTATGGACTGTGACCTTCTACTAAAACATGGAGGAAACCTGGTGGCCAAGGTCCTTGAGGTTCTTAGAAGATGATATCCTCTGTTGCTTTACAAACAATTGGCCCAGAGTGCGGTGGATTTCCTCTTCGGAAACGTAGAAATATAGACCCTGGACTTTTATTAAATCACTGACGGATCTCTTCTGAATGTAGATGTTGGCCAACACATTTCGACGGAGCTCACCATGTCTCTTTCTCAATATTCTTTTATTACAAACGCCAGAAAACGTTAGAGAATATTATTAAGCATGGTTTGTAGAAGATCAGGTATGGTGGATACTTTACTGTTCAATAAGCAGCCAATAGGAGACGGATTTCCAGTTCTACTTATCACTTATTAGCTAAACCGGAACACTGGCATGCCTATATACATTTTTGTATAAAATACATACATCTAAGCACAAAAAAATAATTAAAAAAAATGTTCAGAGCTGACAAATTATTTATGAGACCCAAAGGGTTAATACATTACGACGCGGATAAATTAATTGTATTTGGTTCTATTAAGCCCTGAGGCCTGTTTTGTCTGTTCCTTCATGCAAAGCTTCTGCCAATGATGATATTGGCAACGCCGTCATGCCACATCATCTAAATACCAGCGACAAAAACAACAGGTAAGAACGCCTCCTCTCGACAGGTGAGAACGCCTCCTCTCGACAGGTAAGAACGCCTCCTCTGGACAGGTGAGAACGCCTCCTCTCGACAGGTGAGAACGGCTCCTCTCGACAGGTGAGAACGCCTCCTCTCGACGGCCACCAACTCTTATAAAATTCCGGCCTCCCTTTCAGAGGTTTAGAAAAACAAGAAGGACAGACATCAAATCTTAGATTGGCTCATCATGATCCTCCTACTACTCTTCATCTCTTGGGCATCTTTGGCCACAGGTAGTCTTTAAAGTCCTCTTTGAGGAGACAGTACTACTCTCCTCCGTGGCAGTTTAGCCGCGATGAAAGCGGAGATGCATATAGTCAATGTAACGAGTATCCTATTTGTTGTCACTTTGTAGCCAATGATTTCAGATGCAAATCGTGTTTCGAGCAGATTTGGGATGTTTGTCCCACCGAGAACACCGTCACCTGCGCCGATAATTCGGGGTGCCTGATGATTTCCGGCTTTGCAGAGTATGGTAAATATATCTACATTTACAGGATTAACAGAGGCTCAGCAAAGGCATATAATAGAATGTTTTTTTTTTTTTTATATTATTACAACGTAATAAAAAAAATCAGTCACTCCATGGGTAATAATCGATCATTTTGTTTTTATTATTATTTTATTTTTTTATTATTTTTTCATGGCCCATTCATTTTTTTTTTTTTTAAGTAACTCTTACTGATGTATTAGTGATTTTTTATTTTTTTATTTTAGACTATAAAATGAATTTATTCATCAACTGTGGCAAAATAACTTTTAACAATATAAATCTATAATAAAACAACTAGTTCTGAAATGCTGGTCTGTTAAAAAAACAAAAAAACTAAAAAAAAACCTGGAAATTTAAAATAAACGTTAAGTAGAAAGAAAAGTCTTGTTTTTTTTTTTTTTAAATTGCAAGATAATAAGAATTTTTAAAATATGACCAAAAAAATAATAAATAAATGTTTGTGTTTAATAACAAAAGCTGCTTTTCATATTGCTCAACCGGTCGACCTCTGTTTCAGGTGCCACGCGGTACAAGACCATCGCCAAGCGGTGTAAAGCCGACGTTGATTGTGGTTCTTGGCTCTGCATATCAAGCAAACCCTTTAAGCTGCAATCGTATTTAAAATGCTGCGCCGGCGAAGAATGCAACGTAGAGGAATATTTCAGTAAGTTATGCGGCCGTCGACACATTTTAGACGAATAAATATTTATAAATATTTGCTAGAAGCTTATATGGTTTAAATTCAAGCGTTTTAGGGTTAATGATAATCAATAGTCATTGGTATAATACTCACCCAATCTTCGGGTCACTAAAATAAGGGAAGATGCATTAAATTTGATATTGTTACTGCTTTCTCTTCATCTAACTTCTTATTCCATTCAAAGCTGGTTTGTAATCGCTCTTTGACCACGTCGTGCTGTGGATTCTCCCTTTTTTTTGCCTCCTCAGTCCCGTTACCCTTTCAGCAGCTTCTTCACCCAATAAAACCTCTTTTTCTCCCCCCCCTTCCCAGTACCGGTGGATGATGAAACAGATAATGGTCTGGTGTGCCCGTCCTGTTATATAGAAGGGACGTTGGATGGATGCCAACCCGATGATGTCATCAATTGTAGGGGTGATGAAGACAGATGCGTGGCCTACTCAGGGACGGTGCTGAAAGATGGTAATGATCATACCTGGGAATTCGAGACGACCCTGAGGCGCTTATAATATTAACCCTTTAATAGTCCGCCGTGAAGGTTTGGTATAACGCGTCTTGCCTACCCCTTAATCACGGGTTTGTTTGTTTCCACAGGTCAAACCGAAGCCGAAATATCATTTAAAGCCTGCAGTAACCCACTGGCGTATTCCAATTTCTCTTTGTTTACAAGTCTCAAAGAAATAAAGCGTAAATCATTCACCGTTATTCCTAAAGCTTAAAAAAATAAATACAACAAATTAATCACACTCAACATGTTGACTTTTTATTGCGCAATTCATAGCTTCAAAATGGAGGCCAAGAATCGTTGGGATGGCTTCTTATCAATATTTGCTTTCCAAAACCAAATATAATTAAACGCAAATTAACTTTTCTAAGCAAGGCTTTGGAGTCCCTTGTCACCTTCCCGATGTTCCATAAACGCAACGTCATGGTCTAGGCCCAGAGCCACCATCTGGCACACCTCTGGTGGGTCAACGGCCAACATTGCTCCACACGTGAGAATAATAGCATGTTTCCTCACATATCCAGCCGTCGGCCATGCTTCCACCATTGGCGGCCATTGGCCTTAAAGTGCCAGGGCCACCCAACTGATTCTCTCACTCTCTGTATTTAATTTCTAATAAATTCGGTCTTTAAAGAATACTTTTTGGTTATTTTATCCTTCATAACACTGTTATCCTTCAATAAATTTTTAATATACGTTCTATATCACCAACAAATCATTTTTTAGTCTTCCTTTGCCTTCCAGCATGGGGGTTTCATAATGTCTGACTGTAAAGGCGTCATAAGGAAGGTTTTTTTGAAGAATGAATAGTAAAAACATAATGAAAAAAAATGATAAGTTCAACAAATACGCTGTATTCATTGTGAGCAACACGCCCAAGAGCGAAGAAACACAAATTGTCACCAGTTGGACAAAGCAGCTTGGAGAATTTTTTTTACATTTTTCGCACTGAAGAGTCCATTTATTTATGATGACTTTAGAGCCTCTATCCCTCAGTAACGATTTACCTGTTTAATAAGGGGTTCAAATAAACACACTTTTACCTATCAATTTTACCAGATTTGGGCAGAAAGCTACAGATCATGAGGTTTTAATGTATTCTCGTAACTAAGGGAAACGATTAAAGAAGTCTACTTATATAAAAATGTCAAAAATTCCACTTAAGACATATCTTGGTGTCTATATGGAGCAAAAAAAAAATATAAGTTCAATAATGATTTAATCGCTCATAATTAGAATTTTTTTTTATAAATTAAATTTTTATAACATTTTTTTTATATCGCCAAAACTCTCTAATATCCTGGAACTCACAAGTGATCCGTTCATGGCTCTTAAGTGATCAATTTGAGAAGAAGAAGCATGGCAGACAAACCCAGGAGATACAAATTGTTTCGGAGGGCGACCCCCCTGCCGGTACAGAAAATGTCAGTGGTGGATTTAATGTTTCCGAACTCTGTGTCGTAATGTCTGATCTCGCAGACTTCCTTCGAAGCGCAGCCGCGCATGGCGACGCTGGATTGTATGGCCCCTGCGGGGGTTAAAAAAAAAATAATAACTTGTTATTATTTTCATTACACGTATGTAACATTGTAACAAAACGCTTGTCGGGTCAATTGGCCGATTTTAGGGCAAACTTCAGACAGAACGGCAGAATTTTTTGGGCCACCGTTAGGTATTCCATATTTATCTTGTTGGTGTCCAACTAGTTTTCTCTGGACGTTACTTTGGTCTATGGAGACCATAAATCAAACTGTTACGAGCTGCAAGATCTGTATAGGGTTTAAAGATATATTCTTTCTCGATTACTGAAATAGAATGGCTATTATTGCGGTCAGTTAAGGAGAAAAAGCTATAAAATCTATTTTTAGTGAATTCCAAAAAAAAATAAATTAGATTATACCTGATAAAGTATCAACTTTGGTAATGCATCTGTTCTCATCCCCAAGGCATTCCATGGTATATTCCGATGTACATGTTCTGTTGTTTGGAGCGTAGCAACTTGGGCATCGAACGCCATTTTTGTTTTTCTTATCAGGTGGAACTTGCATTGAAAAATAAAAAAATAAAAAAACATCCCCAGATTTATTTCCACCTTTCTGAATCAAGATACGCGAAGAACGTTTAATTAAGAGAAGTTCAAAGAATAAAATAAGGTTTTATAACTAATATAAGGCACAATGGATCTTTGGCAGTGAGGGCAGTAAAGTTACGGAGTGCGCTATTCGATCAACTAGTAACTCTAGGCAGCTTTTTTAAAGGGAGGGAGGCATTTTGGCCTAGTAGGTACCATAGTGGAGGTCCACCATTAAGTTGTACACCACAAACACCAGGAAAAGTCCACCATACGCAATGGTGGTGCCGACTCCTGCTCTTAATATTAATAGAAGAAGAAGAGTAGATCTTAACTCCTTTCAGAAGCAAGTCTGTGCATAAAACAATTTCAACTCGCAAACTATAGTAGGGGTATCTTGAAGACATTGAAATTTGATGTCTAGTTTCTTTAAACAGTCAAAAGATCAGAGTCTTAAGCCCTTTAGAATGTTCTAGAACTTCGATTTCCACCAAATAATCTATCCCACCGAAAGAAATAGGACATTTCTACTTATCAGCTTGGATTATGAAGGACAAACCCCCAGATACCTTCTATGATTTAGTTTTTAATAGGATATAAATCGAAGACTCTTACAGACGGGCGACGATGGTGTGCAGTTGTCAGAGAAGCAGCAGTTGCTAATCTTTTTTATTCGGCCATCCGGAATGGAGATGCTTCCATGTTTACCACACGCAGCACGAGATTCACAATGTCTCAAAAACTCTTTATTAATCTCCATTCCACCTGCATAAAAATATTAAACAATCATCGGAATCTTTCTGCTTCTGGGTTTCCAATCACTGGATTTTGAAACAAATGGCGCTTTCCCATTTTACATAATTATTCTAGTATCTACCACGAGTTACTCATCCGGCATTGTGGTGGAATGCAGTGGTTTTGGGGTCCAGGAGGAAAACAGATTTATGAAATGCGTGATGAAATGACCGAAAGAGCACTACCATGAATAAAGGAACATGTTCAATATTGATCTTCAAGGTCCTCATGTAGGATATTATAGGTTAAAAGGTCACGTTGTCATATTGGAAGAGGTTGTGATATAACTGCATTATAAATAGGGTTTCCCCTCCTAAATATGGCTGTATTGAATGTCTAAGGATGCATAGCGGTGGCCATGTGACCGATTCTAAGATGACCATCGTCATTGACCGCAAAACTGACCATGTAATATCTATGCTGTCCATCGACATGGACCTCAAAACTGACCATCTAAGATCTATGTTGACCATCGACATGGACCTCAACACTGACCATCTACGATCTATGCTGACCATCAACATGGACCTCAAAACTGACCATCTAAGATCTATGTTGACCATCAACATGGAC
>VKOC01032837.1:0-13275 GCA_009364415.1 Spea multiplicata | reverse complement strand
ATACATACATATATATATACACACATATACATACATATATATATACACACATATACATACATATATACACACATATAGATACATATATATATACACACACATATACAAACACATATACATATATATACATATACATATATCTACATATACATCATGTTTTCCTACCTTTCCTCTGTTCTTTTTCCTCTTCTTCTTCTGTCCTGTCCATCCGGTGCAGTAAAGAAGGTGGGCGTGGCTTCAGTGCTGTGTGCCGGGATCTGACATCAAATCCCGACACACAGCATCAGTTGCCGCGCGCATAGCAAGGGAGCAGGATCGGAGGTCTGCATTAACAGACCTCCCGCTCCCTTGATTGATTTTAAGCCGGTTGGGGTGAGATTTTTGATCTCCCCAACCGAGCTTGCTCCTCCAGCGGCGGACATTAATGTCCGTCTCTGGAGGAGTGCCAGCGTCACCCTGGACGGACTGCCCCCCCCCAGCTCCCCGTGAGGTACTGTGCGCACAATGTTAGTACGTGTGCGCTCCCTCAAAAAGTTATGTGCGCGCGCACAAGCGCACAGCTTAGAGGGAACAGTGCCTGGGAGACACATAAATACATACCCAGACAGACATATACTAACTTACTCAGGCAGAGAGACACATGCAAGCAGCTCACTTACCCCAGCCTGTCTTTGATGCAGCTCACCCTGCAAGCTGCCACAAACCCCAAAATGTTCTTTAACTATATAAATAGTAAAAAGTTTAAAAATAAAAGTGGGAGTAATGAGGGAGAAGTTATAGACGGGGATCAGGAACAAGGTGATCTATTAAATATATTCTTCTCTGCTGTATTCACAGAGGAAAATGAAATGCCAGGTAATATACAGCAGGATGAGATAAATGCCCCAGTACATGTCGCCTGTCTAACCCAGGAAGAAGTGCAGTGCCGCCTAAAAAAAATCAAAATAGACAAATCACCAGGTCCAGATGGCATTCACCCCCGCGTTCTAAGGGAGTTAAGTAATGTAATAGACAGACCCCTATTTCTAATATTCAAGGACTCTATAGTGACCGGGTCTGTTCCCCAGGACTGGCGCATAGCAAATGTTGTGCCAATATTCAAAAAGGGGACAAAAAGTGACCCGGGGAATTATAGGCCTGTTAGTTTAACTTCTGTTGTATGTAAACTGTTCGAGGGTTTCCTAAGAGATGCTATTTTGGAGTATCTCAATGAAAATAAATGTATGACTCCATATCAGCATGGGTTTACAAGGGATCGGTCCTGTCAAACTAACCTGATCAGCTTTTATGAGGAGGAGAGCTCAAGACTGGATCGGGGTGAATCGCTGGATGTCGTATATCTTGATTTTTCCAAAGCATTTGATACGGTGCCACATAAAAGGCTGGTACATAAAATGAGAATGCTTGGGCTGGGGGAGAATGTGTGTATGTGGGTAAGTAACTGGCTCAGTGATAGGAAACAGAGGGTGGTTATTAATGGTACATACTCTGAGTGGGTGACTGTTACTAGTGGGGTACCACAGGGGTCCTATTCTTTTTTATATATTTATTAATGACCTTGTAGAGGGATTGCATAGTAAAGTATCAATCTTTGCAGACGATACTAAGCTCTGTAGCGTGGTTAACACAATAGAGGACAGTGCACGATTACAAATGGATCTGCATAGGTTGGAGGCTTGGGCTGGGATGTGGCAGATGAGGTTCAACACAGATAAATGTAAGGTTATGCACATGGGGAAGAAAAATCCAGGCTGGGAATATGTATTAAATGGGAAAACACTGGGGACGACTGACATGGAAAAGGACTTAGGAGTCTTAGTTAACAGTAAATTTACCTGTAGCGACCAGTGTCAGGCAGCTGCTGCTAAGGCAAATAAAATCATGGGGTGCATCAAAAGGGGCATAGATGCCCACGACAAGGAAATAATTCTACCACTGTACAAGTCACTAGTCAGACCACACATGGAATACTGTGTACAGTACTGGGCACCAGTGTACAAGAAAGATATAGTGGAGCTGGAGAGGGTTCAAAGACGGGCAACCAGAGTAATAAGGGGAATGGAAGGACTACAGTACCCAGAAAGATTATCAGAATTAGGGTTATTTAGTTTGGAAAAAAGACGGCTTAGGGGGGACTTAATAACTATGTATAAATATATAAGGGGGCAGTACAGAGATCACTCCCAGGACCTATTTATACCCAGGACTGTATCTATAACAAGGGGACATCCTCTACGGCGGGAGGAAAGAAGGTTTCTACACCAGCACAGACGGGGGCTCTGGCAGAGCGGTGAGACTATGGAACGCTCTGCCAGAGGAAGTGGTAATGGTAAACTCAATAAAAGAGTTCAAAATGAGCCTGGGCGTGTTTCTTGAAAGCAATAATATTACAAGTTATGGATATTAGATTAATAGGGACAGATCGTTGATCCAGGGATTTATTCTGATTGCCATATTTGGAGTCGGGAAGGAATTTTCCCCCTGGTATGGGGCAATTGGCATCTGCTTCATAAGGGTTTTCTGCCTTCCTCTGGATCAACACAGTAGGCACACAATAGGTATATAGGTTGAAATTGATGGACTTTGGTCTTTTTTCAACCTTATGAACTATGTTATTATGTTACCCCTGCAGGGCCACAAAATGCAATGTTTTTATTTTAGCTAACTCTGAGGTAGGGAACTTTGTTGTATTTCTGCCCTCTTACCATTTGTCTTGTACTTTGATTTTATAAGTAGATTTGCATGATGAAAAAGCTACACTGTTCCCACCCCAGTGTGTTTATTGCACATTGTCTGAAATATTCTTATTATCTCATAATGGGATGGGAGGAGTCTGCAGCAGATCATCAATTTTATTTGAAATAAAGATGTATTTAATACATGTATGTGTCTATATGTTTTATTTATTTAATTTACTTTAGTATCACTTTTTTGGATAGTCAGAGAAGATGCAGATGTCCTCGTGTGGTCTGATATTTCTTGCCCCTGATCGGCTACTTGAAGCAGTGGCAGGAAAGCATTCACATTGAAATCAGCTGAACACTGCATGGAAAATAGCTGGGGGTGGGGAAAGGAGCAAATGTATATCAGAGAATTCTGCAGAATCCCCCCGCCATACATTTGCAAACAGCAACACAAAATGCATATGATCGCTGAAGTGTCCCTTTAATTGTAAAAATGATGCTCTCCTCTGTACCAGTCTTGAATGTACAGTTAAGCATGTAAAACATACACTGGAAAAGGGAAGATGGCTGCCAGTTGGCTTAGGAGCAAATTGTTAGCCCCTCTACGCTACAAAAATGATTTTTAGTGCCTATACTTTGGGTTGCCTGGGTTGCCTACCATGGGAAGTCCACAGGCTACTCTGCTAGTTTTTTAATATGTAGAGGGGTCCCAAAAACCTAGAGCCTCCCCTGTTGTCAACAACTGGGTCACTGTGTTATTTGCACAGAAAAAGCAACTTGAAATGACTTGTAAGTGCAGATTTTCAAACAAGCAAATATTATTTTAAAAGTTAACAAAAAACTTTAAGAGTTATTTCAAGTTTAAAGCTGATCTGAGTTAGTCTCCTAACTCTTTGTACACATATCAAAGCTTGTTTCTACTTTATTCTATTCTCAAATCTTGTTCCAGAATCAATTTTAGCAGTAACAAAATAAATTGGATATCCATCTTCTTCCTTTTCGTCTCATTGACGTCACAGCATTGATAGAAAAAATATGATGCGTAATTTTCCATCAGCACTTTCTGTTCAGTTGTTTTACGTAATTGACTCTCCACGATGCGTACGTACAAAATCCTACTGCATCTTGTGTTTTGAAAAACAGGAAAGTACCTGAATTTTATGTCTCGCAGACTTCCGAATACCTTTAAACCAAAATCACAACACATTAGTCACATTTTAACTATGATTAACAAGGTAGACTTGTGCATTTACATTTCCACATGGATGTATGGCAAAGCCCTGTTAAAAATAAATACGGACACACTAATATATATATATATATATATATATATATTATAATATATATATAATATATATATATATAATATAAAATTATAAAACTCAGCAGTTCAATAAAACATAACCAATTTTAAAAATAGAATATATTATTGGTCTATATAGTATATTATTATATCTATTTCTATATTTATTTTATATTTATTTCATATATGATGTTATTTTTCATTACATTGTAAATTACTTTTTATCAATTAAATAACAAATATAAATTATAGTTTAAAAGTTTGTGGCATATTAAAGAACTTAGTGAGTGACTTCCAAATGTCTTAAACATTTATGACTTTTGTTTTGTTGTTCAGCACGATCATTGTTAAACTGTATCTGTCAGCAAGCCAGTATGAAGGTGAGGAGGCTGTCATCTTTAAGATTCAAAGAGCTCCATGTTTTAGATGAATAAAAAATAAATGTAAAGGCTTCCTTTTGGTAAAGTGAAATATATTGAAGTAGCTGCCTAACACACAAAAAGTGGCCTCTCAGCACTTGAAACACAGGTACAGAAAAATAAATGCGGCTTCCTCAGAAGTATAAAACCACATGCCCCACCTCATGTGACTCACAAACGTCCCAATATGTTCATTAAGTAAAGACAGACCACCATTCTTGTCTTTAATACTGATCTCTTACTACGGTTTTAAACAAAAAATGCAGATGTTTTGGTTCAACATTAGAGTTCAACAAAGTGATTTCATTCCAAATGTTTTGGCAGGATTTACCTATTTACAATTGTTTCATACCTCTGAGGAAGCCTCATTTAGACGGTGAAACGCATCAGGTTAATTTACTATTTCCACCAAATGGTTTCAGGAAATCAATAGCCTTGTTTAAAAAAAGAGAAAAATAGTTATCGCTGGTAAATCTTTATATCTTACAGATCCTATTCCCAGAACCATGCTTCCCAAACCCTGTTTTAGACTTGTAGAGATTCTAAATTTCACCAGCATTTCACTATAGTGATCTAAGGTAATTAATTGCTATGGGTAATTAATTGCTTTTCAGTTCTACTTTCCATTAAACCTTGGACCACTTTCTCTGTGTTTTTAATGTTTTTAATAGCAGGGCAATTCATTAGGAAACGTGTTAGGTATGGATGTTGAAAAGTTATTAAATGTTTAAATATCTTAAGTATATAAATATTGGTCCGTAAGTATAATTTGACTTCTTTTACCAAGAGCATACAGAAGACTTTTATATCTTTTATGTGGTTAAACTATTTGCTATTTCTAATGGTTCCAGTGCCTTTACATATAGGATGGGTGACATTGGGCATCCCTGCCTTGCACTATTTGTAATTCCAAAAGGATTGGATACAAACCAGGATGAAACACAGTTATATGACTAAGTCCAGCAACATGGGCAAAACCTGTCAGTGACCACTACTCTATTGAGGGTTTTTCTTCTGTTCTGTGCCATGGAAGAATTTACTACTATTTTTACTATTGGAATTAGCAATAAAGGGTTAAACAGTTTTTAATTGTATACTTTCACTGTTGTTAAGAGTAAGAATATTTCTCTAGCCTTTTTTATAGGGATTTTTTCTTCTCTTGTTTGTTTGATCTCGTTGACGGCCTGAGGCACCGTACCCAGAAGGCAACAACTGCTATTGTAGTAGGGTTGCTATACTCCATTGAAACACAGTTATATAGCCTCATGGTTGATGATATTAGACTAAAGTGGAACTGAAATCTTTTTAAAGATTTTATTCATATATTTCAAATTGTTTATAAAATTTTGTGGTGTCAAGTGCTTGTAGGCAAAGTCACCAAAGAAGTGTTTACTAGGTGCATAATGTGTATATGTCCTTGTGTTATCTAAAGCTTTGCATCTAACAAAGCCTACCTGATTTCTAAGAGAGCAGGTAAGTATAGTGATATTGTGTTTGCTAATATCTTAAAGGACATTGGTGCATACACGAGCTTGCTACATTTCTTGACAGTTTTTAAGATCATGTAATTAAAAATTAGCATACATGAGGTTTCAATGTATCCTTGAATGTTTGTAGCAATTACAGGTTGCAGAGACTGAAGCATGATCAGACCAAGATGTCATGTCTGCTGGAGCAGAAGTGCTGTTGATTATTTATCATGGGCAGAGGAACAGAATATTTGGTTCTACTTGTTCACCTTATTGATTAAGCTCTCCAACGTTTCTCCCTATGGGATTTCGGGCCTGTAATTTAAATGTGTGGTTCAAGAGCTACATTAAAATCTCTAGGTCTAGCTTCATAAGACTGATTTTATAATTTAATCTAGGTGTATAAAGGTTAATAGCTGTGTAGTCCCTCTGATGCAGGTAAGTATTCCGTATTGACCAAGTGGGTTTATTGTCTGCGAGAGCAAAGTGAAAGTAATATCTTTACATTGTAATACCGAAACCCCCTTTTTGTTTGAGTTGTGAGTGGAAAGATATAGCAAAACTTTTTGCATACAGCAATGGTATTTTGTCTTTTGAAACAAAGTGTTTCTTGTAAACATAAAAGGGTGGCTTTCTGGGGTGGTTTTTTGGCTTCCTAAAAAAAACAGCCATTTTTTTGAGGTGCGTCAAGCCTTTTAACCATTGAGCTCACTAATGTTAGCATCATCTATCTCCTTACTAGAAAATAATAAAACACTGCTGATTTAATGCACAGTTCCCTTGTTTAGGACCTCAGAGTAGTGTTTAGTAATATGGACCTGCATGGACAACCCAGCAGAATAGGTACGTACCATCAAGCCGATTCACAATAGCATTTTATGTTATGTTCTATGCAGTGCTCTTATCCTGTGCACCCTATAGTCACTTTTGTTGGGACTTATCATCAAACATTTTTGTAAAGTCACTGTTTTGTGTTAACATTCAGCATTATTACCAGTACTCTGTATGTGTAATATTCAAAGTGCTGTCATTATAAAACGCTTTGTTTATCCTGCCTAGATTCTTGCCATTTTCTTGCGAGGCAATTGGTGGCCACAACCTGTGTTGATTCAACATGAAAAACAACTATTTTAACTCCTGATGTATAGAGCTACTTCTTCATTTCTAAACAAAATTTGAAAGAAAATAATTTTCTAATGTATTTTTGGAGTTGGGAGGGGGATATATATAACGCTTTAATACAATGATTCATAACTAATTGTGATAATCTCTATTGATGTAAAACTTCCCAATGTTGCAAATGTTTCCGTGTACCTAGGGGCCTTGCAGCGTTGTAGTACTTTTAAGCATGTAGCTGTGGAGATGAAAAGCCAGAAAACAATAATTTGGGTGACACTGCAATGTATCAGTTTTGATTTAAATAAAGGAACATTTTTGTGGGAAGTTTGTTAGCAAAATGAGCTTTTGTTGTGGTGTAATTATATTACATAGCACAGATTTTTAAGTATCATTACCACTGTCTAATGGACTATCTACACATATAACAACTAATGGATCCACAGACAATATACATTGTAATTAGACATGTGGAAGGGTATGTAAAAAATTATTCTATGGCACAGTCTCATCCCCATAGCAACCAACAGAATTGTCTTACCAGCAGAAACATTCAATCTGTTACCATGGTGATAACACTGCTTTTTTAAACTTTACACCAGAATCAAGTTGTATACTCAATTTCGAATGTGTCTTACTACTGTTGTGTATATAGTTATCAATAGGAAAGGCATACAGAAAAAATGGCAATGCATTTTCTTCCAAAAGCTTCACAAATAAAAGGAGCTTTCTACTCCGGTTAGGGATCTTAATGTCTCTCTACCATCTACAATGGCTTTCTGAAATGCCACAGAGCACATAAGAAGCTTAACAAAGATTTATAACTATTATCGTGTTTTAGGCAGGCAGGGCAGGAACTCAGGGCTCTAGGATGTACCGTATATTTCCCCATTTCAAAAAATTTGGGGTCTAAAAACTGGGTGCGTCTTATACAGTTTTTGTAGATTGCAGCTACTACTTTCCAGTATCTCCCTGCAGTAAAACAGACGATTGGCCCTGCCCCTTTCTGACTCATTGATTGGCCCCGCCCTTTTCCTTATATCGTCCACACTGCTCAGCAACTCATCTAACTGTAAGAATAAAATTAATATTTGAGCTGCTGAAAGTTAGGGAGGTGGGGGTTAATTTAGGGGCAAATATGGTTAATGGGGTGTTTAGGGTTAATTTAGGGGCAGGGGCCCCAAAATTAATGTGTTTCTTATACATGGGAGCGTCTTATACATGGGGAAATACAGTAACTATGTACATTCTTAGATACAAGTTTCTCTATTGCCTAATTTTAACTATTTTTGTTTTTGGATGAAGTTGTATTCTTTGGATGAAGTGGTATTCTTTTTACTGGAGAGGATAGTCTCTACCACTGTTGTACATAGACCTCTAGAGATCAGGATCTCCCTCTCAGAAGCCAGGCCAAAGGGTTGATACGGGAAGGATCTGGGTGGAGAATAGGACCGGGGGAGAATGTGCTTTATCTGAGGAAGACAAATTCTATGGCCAGGTGGGTCTGAGAACCAGATCCTTCCTGACCGGAAAGGAGTGATCATGATTAACTTGCGAGGGCTGTCCTTTATCTTTCGAAGGACTCTGGAAATAAGAGGTATGGGGGGATGTATGCCAGATCGTCATCCCAGGTCTGCAAGAGAGCTTCTAGGACTGACGGCGGGCCTTCTGGAGAAAGTGAAAAGAACTCCTTCACCTACCTGCCATCAGATCTATCTGAGGTATGCCCCATTTCCTTGTGATCTGCCTGACTACATCCTTGTTCAGGCTCAACTCCCCTAGGTTCACAGCTTGTCTGCTTAGGTAGTCTGCCTCCTGATTCAAGGACCTTTTAATGTGAATAGCAGAGTTTGTCCACTGGTTGAGCTCTGCCCATTGACAGATTCTTGCAGAGCTTGTAGTTGTCTGCTCCTTGTGCCACCCTGCTTGGATAGAAATGCCACTACGTTGAAGTTGTCTGAAAGAATCCTGACCGACCTGTGGCACAGGGTCAGGGACTAGAACTTCAGTGCTCTCCAGACCACCAATAACTCCAGATAGTTCATGTGTAGGCCTGTTTCCTGTGAAGACCAATTTCCTTTGGCGATCTCTTTCCCCATAACAGCTCCCAAGCCTTTTAAACTGGCGTCAGTGGAAATGACTATCCAATCCTGAGTCTTCTATGGGAGATGAGAGATCCTCTGCGACAGCCACCATCTGAGCGAGGTTAGAACGAAGGGGGAGGGAAGGACCTTTTTATGTAATGATGCTTGGGTTCGGTCCCGGTGGTCTAGCAGGAAAGGCTGTAGGGGTTGCGTGAGTGAGAGCCCAAGAAACCGCTGAAAGAGATTATGTCATTAGGCCCAGTAAAGACATTACGCAACTGATGGACATCTCCTTAACACCGAGTGGATGAATTCCTTCAGGCTTCTGATCTTGTCTCCGATGAGAAACGTCTTCTGGATCCCCAAATCTAAAATCATCCCTAAGAAGATAAGTCTTTTGTTTGAAAGGAGCTGTGACTTCAATAACTACAATAAATCAGCAAGTGTACGCATAAAAGTCCAAAACCAAAGAAAAATACCCTGGCACATACTTGAAAAAAGGAATACAATTCCTCAGGCACTTAACAGGTACAGCAGAAATCCATAGGATGCAGCAAGAAGTGAGGGGGTTATGAGGAGGTGTGGTAAATAAGGTAAAAGGAAAAAAGATTCATGTTGCTTCGGCAGCCTGTTGCTGTGGTTCTCTGGATCCACCTAAGGAAAACAAAAAAAGAAGTGAGCATAGCCAACATTCATCCTACTTCAGTAGGGCAGGATACAACACTGGAGAGGAAGGGGGAGTCCTCTGCTTTAATAGGATTGCCTGCCCCACTTGGTGGAGCCATCTCTCCATCTGTCCCACCTGGAAAGGCAAGGAAACAAAAATTTTGATGTTGATGTGAAAAACAAATGCCCCTAGGTAAATACCATGATTTCTCTAGTTTTCAAAAATATATACCGTATTTCCCCATGTATAAGACGGGGCCCGAAATTTGAAAAAAAAACATCACATAAAAGTTATTGAACTCAAGTTTATTCATCATAAAATTCATACTCATCATCCTCATCACCCTAAAGGCCCCATTAACTATAACTGCCCCTAAATTAACCCTAAACACACCATCAACCATAACTGTCCCTAAATTAACCCTAAACACACCATTAACCATAACTGCCGTTAAATTAAACCCCACCTCCCCTAAGTTTCAGCAGGCCAAATATTAATTTTATACTTACTGTTAGATGAGTTGCTGAGCAGTGTGGACGCTATAAGGAAGGGATGGGGCCAATCGTCAGTGTGACTGCAGGGATGTACTGGGAAGTAGTAACTGCAATCGACATTCTACAACCACTGTATAAAACGCAGACCGCAGATTTTTTTGAAAAAAGGTGCCCCATATACATGGGGATAGTTTTCTCGGGTTAAGTTGAAATATGGAATCACCAAACATGAGACATGGGCCCAGTAAAATTTCCAAGCTGGGCAGGTTCTGTGGATTCAATCTGGGTGCTTGGGTAAATCCTATGTGTATAATCTGGGTTCCAGGTCAAGTCCTGTGTGCAATCTGGGTGCTAGGACTCCTAAAGCCGGCCCTGATTATGCACATTCGTTTAGGGTCACTCGCCAGACCCGCACCATTCATTTGCTATGCGGACGGCAATGCGTTGTGCTCCTGCCCTGCATGTGTGGCGCGAGGACATCTCACATGTATCTCCTTGAAAACAAATGTCTAAATAAGGACATAGAACTAAATCAATGTGTCTGACACTTAGACATATTTTTTATATAACAAAGAAGCAGGGCTGTCTTTATCACAGGGCAAAAGGAACAACTGCCCAAACATGCCTAGTGATCGATATGCATCTGCCCCTTTAGCTACTTTCAGTGACCTAGCTGACCTTTGTGTTGAGAATGTAAATAGAAGCAGAGATGGTGCAGGTAAAGTTAGGTAAACCTGAGCAGAATAGATCCCCCAACGTTAAGTGATTTATTCCAGGGGCACTTCCTGACTGGAGTGTCTGTCTCATTTGCCTTTGGATTTTCAGCGGAGAGGTTGCCACAATGTAGACCTGCAGCTCTACACCAGTATACACTACCGTCCCTGCCCAAGCATGCGCAATAAAACTTGAAGTGCTCCTGTCTAGGATGCATTATTTGGTTCATGGGGCAAGCAAAGCAAAATGGCCTCCAGCACCTGCCCCCTTCATGTACACCTACACTTACCCTCTCGTACACTTACATTGAGCATGCACTTGATGGAAGCTGCAATGCCGCTTGCCATGTTAAATTGTGTGAGGTGACCCCAAAGTGCCCCCGCCTCTCCGAGCGACTTGGGACTACCCTATTAGAAACACTAACAGGGATCGATCCAACTTTTTCAGGGCATCAGTGAGACAAAACAATATTTCCTTTGCTGATGGACAAAAAGTGGTATCTTCAAAGCTCATTTAACATAAATAAAATCAGTGCAAATATAAAAACCCTCCTTACATGCCTGTTTTAACATTCCTTAGTAGAAGTATATTGTTACAACTAAGGCCTTGGGATGTAATCCTAAAACGACTGTCTGCTTAGGGATAAAGTTGTAGAATATGTAAGAGTAGATGTTACCGTTTTTTACAATGGTTAAAAGCCTATCTGAAAAATAAAGGGTTAATCAAAACAAGAACACCTACACTAATGTGTTTTCGCTGTTATGCCATTTTCAAGTAAAAAGATACTTGCACTGTAAATGACAGTCACAGATGACAAATGAACCATTAAAACTTGGCACATCTGAAAACCTCATTGCAACTTTCTACCGTGAATCATTAGGTCTCGAGACATGAATCACAAGCTCCCTGGTCTTCTTAACTCCGAAATCAGAGTTCCTTTATAGAAGGAAAACCATTGATGTGGCCAAGTCTTAAGAAAACAATGCAAGTCTTATATTTATAACATATACAGTATGCGAGGTGCCAAGCACAAATGCATAGTTACTCCAGAGCTGGATTCTGTATGAAGTAGCTTGGCATTTATGATTTACAAAAATTACAGAAGAATCATAGGCTTTACAAATAGAGAGATTACCAACAAATAATTATTATGTGTTCTTAAAATGTCTTTATTATGAATTATTTTTTATGTGTTCAGTTTATTCACTAAAATATTTTATGTTTTATATTTTGCCACAAACCAACTATAGAACAAATATATTCATAATGCTCTAGATACTTACTGAAATTACCTTCCAATAAGTATTCACTTTTTTAAACAGGATGAAACTGTTGCAGAGATGATAGCTTGTAGAAGAGATAACTATTCCACAATAGTGTTTTTTTTTTTAAATAGAGGACAAAAGAAAATGTTCCCCTACATTTTAAAGAAGATAATCATATCATACTAAAGTAGGGGACTATGCAGGATCAGAGGAATCTCTTTCATAATAATGATGAAAATAAGTAGACTTGGGCGGTGGTGAAAAAAACCTTTGTATTCCACGAATATTTGCCTGTGCCCGTGCTCTTTTTGGGTGAATATTTGTGTACGTTCTTTCGTGTTCATTTTTCTCTTCATTTTCTGAGGGTTAGCAGGGGTTAATATGGAATTAGTCGCTCTTACAGACCTTTAACCCCTGATGCAGAAACTTGTTCTAGGGAGACCAAGGTCCGTATGGCATAAACCAATGAAGAGCAGTTACGGACCTTTAACTCCTGGCGCGATCCTACAGATTCCAGTTAACCACTATGATGCTACAAAGACTTAATGTAGGCTAGAAGCAGTGCCTTGAATGGGGAAGAGACCTGAGAGATTATCTAGGAGATATTTATGGAGATTAAGACCAAGATTCTTCGTGTTGTGCTTCTTCGTTTTCGTGTATGTTTACCCGCTGCCGTATTAGTTTCGTGTACGTTTTCGTGTTCTCCCGAATATGAATACACAATTCTAACAATAAGTGAATGCTCTCTGGTCTCCATATTACTATATACCGTATTTGCTCGATTATAAGACTGTCACGAACCGAGGACACAGATCGATAAGGAGCCCAGGTGCAGGGGATACGAGGGGCTCTGTCTGTACCCCACGATGCATTATGGTCTGGGGTTGTTACAGACAGGCGCAGGAATAAACCACAGACAGGAGATGCGGATTAAGAGTTGTATTGAATACGATGGTACAACAATATACAAACAAGGAATGTCACTTGGCAGGAAGCCCTCTAGCGGGGCACACGGCAGATAAGCCCTCTTTCGGGGCACACGGCAGATAAGCCCTCTTGC
>VKOC01032831.1:0-21435 GCA_009364415.1 Spea multiplicata | reverse complement strand
GTGCTAGATGGTGTGTTGTAGGGGTGACTGCTGGATAGTGTAATTTGGAAGTGAGTACTGGATATAGTGTTGAAAGGGGGTGAGCGGCTGCTGCACAGTGTTTTATGCAGGGGGTGCAGTTGCTGGACAGTGTGTTGTGGCTGAGCAGCTGCTGGACAATGTGTTATAAAAGGGGTTGAGCAGCTGCTGTAAAGTGTGTTACGCAAGGGTGAGTTCTGTCAAGGGGGGGTCTTAAACATAGCAATGTTAATTATTACACAACATAATCAATATGGCTAATGAGAAAAAAAACATATATTAAGGAAATGTATTCATTTGTCCTGCTATGTGTAACATGAATATACTGGGGATAAGCATTACAGTAAATTTCTGTTTTTAGCAAGAAATTTAAAAATTGAATAGAAAAACTAAAAAGCAAAATAATAAAACAGACAGATGGGTTGCAGACATTGCCAGATGGATTTCAGTCATTCAGTCACACGTAAATTATTAATATTGCACTAGAATAATACCCATTAATATAGTTTTATTCTTCACATAGTAATTTTTTCACTTCCCTTAGACTTCTTTTAAAACAAAAAATGAAATCAAATTTTATTTAATCAAAGAGGGCAGAAAGAAATCTGTGTAATATTGCCTAGTCTCTTTCACAGAAAAAAAAATTATTTAGCATACACCTGTTGTGGTAAAGCCAAATAATTTATTTAATTTAACATTTTAGAGCAGAAATATTAATTTCTAAAGTTACTCTGCTCCCCACCTCCAATTTCTTTTCACAGGGCTATTACATGGTAACAAACCAAAACAAGATGTGTTATTTTTACTCTTCATTCTACTGCCCAGAAAATATAGCTTTTAATTATTTACAACATGTGTTTGATTATATGTTTTCCTGATAAGCGCCTCCTTAAATGATTTACTAACAGATACACATTGTGACTTAAAGAGAAACTTTAGCCATCATATGCACTTTGATGCATGTATTATAAACCGAGAGTTCCAGTTAAAATTACATAGTACCCCCTGCAAAATCCCCTATATGTATTTGCCTCTTTGGCTGCTCCCAGCTATATACTTGCCACCACTCTAATGAGCTCCCAAGCACTCCCCATACACATAGGCAACATAGAGAGGAGCTTACTGCTTACAGAAAATGCATTGGCTAGGGCCATTGTAGAGGGGGTGGAGATAGGAAAGAAGAGGGCAGAAAGCTGGGTTAGTTGTGTATGGGGCAGCAGGGGCCGGAGAGCTAGGGACTCTTGTTCTGGGCTAGATCACCTCAACATGTTTGCCAGTTTGAGAGTAGCTTTCCAGCATAGTGGGGAGCCAGAAGGCAAGGAAGGCTAGACAGGTGCTGGTGGTAGGGGATTCAATTATAAGGAAGGTTGATAGGGTAAACTGTCGCCAGGGCCCTGAATGCCGAACAGTATGCTGTCTCCAGGGTGCTCCAGTTTGACATAGTGCGGATCTGGTAGACAGATTTTTGGGAGTGGCTGGAGAAGATCCAGCGGTCATAGTACATGTTGGTACAAACGACAAAGTTAAGGTCAAGTGGGGGTCCTTAAAAACGATTTCAGGGCACTAGGTCAGAAACTTGGTCAAAGGACCTCCAAGGTAATATTCTCTGGAATATTACCGGTACCACGCGGTACATCGGAAAGCGGGTGCTTAGGGAGATGAATGCATAGCTAAGAGTGTGGTGTAAGAAAGAGAGATTTGGGTTTTTGGAGCATTGGGCAGACTTTGCAGTCGGCTAAAGACTCTACAGCAGGGATGGACTCCACCTCAATGGAGAGGGGGCTGCAGTGCTAGGGGAGAGGATGGCTAGAGGAATCGAGGATCTTTTAAACTAGGTTCTGGGGGGGAGGGGTTCCCATAGCTAGACCCTCTACCCCATCAAACCATATATTTTTAAAAAGTAGACACCCCAAGGTATTTCAAATGCTGGTATTTTAACCATTTCCATGCACTAGTTCTACCATCAGCCTTTGTCAAACTTTATGGTAGTAAAAATGTTTTTTTTGTAATCCAGGTATAAATTTACAGCTCCTGGTATATGTCACTGCCAAATAACACCCAAATATGTGTTCAGCCACATATTTTTCAAATTGGAATTTTGACATGTCAAAAAGTCTGCCCACATATCCTATTTCGGGTATCTTTGAAGCCTGCCAATACAATTTACCCCATCAAACAAAATATTTTTGAAAACTAGACATCTCCTGAGCGCAGTGATACCCCACATGCATGGGTTTGTTGGGTTATTTGGGAGGTAAAAGGCCACCTTTGTTAGGTGTGTATTTTTTGCCATTTAGACATCTGATCCTACTGCCCCCATGTCTCATATTTGGGACATCTTTGAACCCGGCCAATTCAAACTAGACACCCTTATGGGCATTTATAATGCCAATATTTTAACTCTTTCTATGCAGGAATTTTTGTGAAGATAAAGAATTGTAGGACTTGCTCATAAAAAACTTATTTTTATTTTTTTTTTGGTGACAGTGGTCTCCCATGATCTCCCATGCAGTGGGCAGAAGGGCAGGACGTCCATAGAGGATTCTTGGGATGCGTTTTTTGGACGTAAAGGTACGTCCATAGGGGACTGAAGGGGTTAATATCCATGCTAATACACATGCACACATACATTCTCACTCTAAAATATGGTACATGCATGCTCCCTCCCTTACCCTCTCTTTCACCCACTCAGTACCCCATCCCGTGACCCTACCTGCAGCTTTCTTTCAGGCTCACTTTTACCAAGTTTATGGCATTATGTCACCCTGCTTTGTTCAGTCCTCTGCGAGTGGCTTAGTCTGTCTCTATGTACAGAACTTTTGACCAGCTTGGGGGAAATTGCTCCCCAAACACCCCCCTGTAATGCAGGCTCCTGGTGGTGAAACCCTTTATAGTTTGGCACCCTAAACAATTTCTTAGGACTACTACTCTGGGCCCAATGAAAAGCTACCGTTGCCCTTAAGGAAACCATGGTCTAAACAGCTTCTGATTTGGTATCAATTACCATCTTGTTTCAGTATAATGTTAAGTTTTTCATGAGTAGTTATTATGAAGGTACATCAAAAAAAGGGTCAAATTTATTACCAGTAAGCAAGATAAGTTCCCATATCACAAATTCCACAAAATGCCCTAAGTTTTAATTCTACATTTATTGCTGCTTTTTCCATGCATTATTTACCCAAATTTTTGTCTAAATTGAGAAAAAGACATTCTTTTGTTTTCATTTTCTGGTTTATGAATGTATAATTTTTCTATAAATCTATGGTGTTTTTGTGCTCTAAATTTCCCATACCATTATTACTAATTTACATATTGCACATTATACACATACATATACAGTAGGTACAATATGCCTAACGATATTAAAAAGCCAATATTGGGAAGAAAATGCACATATACTGTATGTCTCCCTTATCCCAACCATTTTCCTAAGCCCCCAACACTATAAAATGTCAGTATTTAAAAATAAAAAACACCTATCCCAGAGGACATCCTAAATAATGCAAATAGTGCCCATATTCAATGCAAGCCACCCACACATGCCTTGCTTTCCACCCCCTAAAGCCTGCCTGCAGTATAATCTGTTTTCAGAATTGAGAGGTGAGGGATAGCAACAACCTTCAAATACAGGCAGCCCGCAGCCGCCAACCTTTTTCTAATTACTATATTAATGTAGCAAGATTTGTGGTCGTGTGTTAGGCTTTTGTGTAAATAGATTCTTTTCAGTTATAAGTAGTAGCAATAGATCTAAAGGCTCAACTAGGATGACAAAAAGTGTTTTGGACCTATCTAGCTAAAACAAAAAGAACAGTGCAGTTTAGTGAGAGAACCTATAATAACGGCAGGTATTCCATGCGGAGATAAATCTAGAAAGCTCATACATTTTCATGTGGAACACTACTACTATGTGGCAAAAAGCAAGTTAATCATTATTTTATATCACACAGAATGATTTATTACAGGCTGTATGTTTCTGACTACCTTTAGGTTACAGAGTACCATCCTACTCGATGCTATAAACAAAGCATAAAAGCATAATTAATCACTCCAATGTAGATGATACGATGATATACAATCATTTAGATCCAGTTATTATCTAGTTTGAGAAACAAGGCCTAGATCATAAAGTAGGACATACAATGTAACCCTGTATTAAATACTAATTAGCTTTTAAGAAGAGATGCCTGTAACAAATTCCATGAAAATAAACATTTAGCAAAACATAGCAAGTTTATTTAAAATAAACAAATAAACAACAGATGCACAGGAGCACAAATATTTCTCAGATAGTATGTAAATGCATCTAAATGTAGAGATCCTGGTTGTTATACACAGAACAGCCATAACATTATGACCAATTGCCTAATATTGTGTAGGTCCCCCTTTTGCGTCCGAAACAACCTTGACCAGCCGAGGCATGGACTCCACTAGACTTCTGAATGTGTGCTGTGGTATCAGGCACCAAGACATTATCAGCAGATCCTTTCAGTCCTGTACGTTGTGATGTGGAGCCTCCATGTATCAGACGTGTTTTTCCAGCAAATCCCACAGATGCTCGAGTAGATTGAGATCTGGGGAATTTGGAGGCCAAGTGAACACCTTGATCTCTTTGTAGCGTTCCTCAAACCTTTCCTGAACCATTGTTGCTTTGTGGCGGGGCACATTATCCTGCTGAAAGAGGCCAATGCCATCAGGGAATACCATGTCCATGAAAGGGTGTACATGGTCTGCAACAATGTTTAGGTAGGTGGTACGTGTCAAAGTAATATCCACATAAATGGAAGGACCCAATGTTTCCCAGCAGAACACTGCCCAAAGCATCATACTGCCTCCGCCAGCTTGCCTTCGGAGTTTTCCCGGTAAGCAACAAATTTGCACCCGCCATCCACGTTGATGTAAAAGAAAATGTGATTCATCAGACCCTGCCACCTTCTTCCATTGCTCTGTTGTCCAGTGTTTATGCTCATGTGCCCATTGTAGGTGCTTTTGGCAGTGGACAGGGGTTAGCATGAGCACCCTGACTAGTCTGTGACTATACAGCCCCATATGCAACAAACTGTGATGCACGGTGTGTTCTGACACCTTTCTATCAGAACCAGCATCAACGTTTTCAGCCATTGGATTTGACCACATGGGCCAGCCTTCGACCTCCCACGTCTATCATTGAGCCCATGACTCTGTAGCCGGTTTAACACTTTTCCTTCAGTTTTGGAGATTCTCTGGCCCAGTCGTCTAGCCATCATAATTTGGCCCTTGTCCAAGAAGTTGAACTGATCCTGGGACATTGAAAGAACAACAAATCGGAGGGATGGCAGGCACATTAGACAGTTTTTCCTCATAGCTTAACCCCTTAAGGACCAGGCTCTATTTTATTTTTTGTACCCTTTGGGACCAAGGCTGTTTTAACACAATCTGCAGTGCTCATGTTTAGCTGTAATTTTCTCCTCACCCATTTAGAGTACCCCCACAAGTAATATATTGTTTGTTTTAGGGTACTATTTTTTTATCATATCATCTAATTTCATCTAAAATTAAAAAAAAACACTTTTTCTCTCTTGAAAAGTCTTTTACCTACTATTTGTCCTGAGTTTAGAAATTAGTACAAGTAGCATTTTGCTATTTTAAAAACAATTTGTTTCCAAATCTGGTAATTCTGCTCCATGTGCTATTTTGGGTATCTTTAAAGCCGGCCAGTGCAATTAATCCCATCAAACCATATATTTTTTTAAACTAGACACCCCAAGGTATTTCAAATGATGATATTTTAACCCTTTCTATGCACTAATTCTACTAACAGCCTTTGTCAAACTTTGTGGTAGTAATTTTTTTTGTGGTTTTTTTTAGGTGCGCTAAAAAGATTACAAATCGCTATGCATTTGATTCTTTCACATCCTTTACAAATTTACTTATTTACTTGAAAACGCAATCTCTTATTTAAGTGAGACTATAATTCTTTTTTTAGGAATATCTGTAAAGTTTAAACTGTTTTGTCTTTTTAAATCTTAATTGTTAGCACCCAACGCATATATGTTAAATTACCTTTTAACAAAAAGTGGACATTTTCTCTGTGTCGAGGATTTTTGGTAAAATACCAATTAAAACGATTTGCACTGGTTAGTTTAAAAACTGACTGCACAGGAAATTGAAATAGCTCTTTAAACAGACAAAGAGAATTAGAGCATTAATAAGAATAATGATATAGTAACATACAGATACTACAATATACCCTTCCTTATACAGAGCACCTACTTGCTTTAACATCTCCATCTACCGTCTGGAGTGGTACTTACACAAATATTTAAAGACAAACCTATAAAGTAGGCTAACGGTCCTAGACATAGATTGATCACATACATGTGTATGCATGTCTGTAGATACATATATGCATGTGATTGTCTACATCGAACGTTATTGAATAGCTACATCTACATAGGCAATTTCTATTATGATACTATGCGCATCATCTTGGCAGAAAGGCATGGACTGATCCAGAGAAAAACACCAACAGGTGTCCGTATTGAACAATACAGTCTCATCCAGGTTTAGTTTAGTGGGGAATAAAACACTTTAAATGTTTACTAACTATAGGCATATGCAGTAGCAACAGATAGATTTTCTGTCTTTGGGAAAAGACAGCACCAGATTGATTTGCAGAGTCTTAAAAAAGACAGCCCTAGATTGATATGGTAACCTGGGGGACATATAACAGCAGGAAATTATATTTTCAGCAGTGGGGCAAGGCAGAATAAGATGTATTTACTAAATCTAAGCACCGACAGCTGCATCAGATTAATGTACTAGACCACCAGATTAATTTACTAAACAATGGGCAAAGTAAAGTCAGAGGTGGAAACACTGCATCAAATTAATTTAGTAACCTTAGGGACATATCCATTCAGGAAGTCAATTAGCAAAATCCACACTATATTAATTTACTCCCTCTGGAGAACCCAGTTCATTTTGCAAAGCCCAAGTCTATTTGTAAGCATGGATGACATCAAATAGGATACACATTTATTGAGCTTCAGGAAAATAAGCGATTTATCATTTATTTAACTCTAGTAAATCAAAGCTTAGGACATATTCAATGTTTTTTTTAAAAATAATTTACTAATTTGGATTATAATTATATGTTATATAATATCATTAAACTGCCAATATTACTGTATAAAATATGCCAATATCAGCACTAGATTCGTGTATCTATTAATCTTAATGACTATTTACATTAAACAGAACACAATGTAATTTCAATGCATCTGGAAGCAATAAGCATTAAATACATTTACTTAATGTGAAGCAATAATGAAAATGCACACCTATTTTGCCATTTTTCAAGCACACCATATAAGCCATGTAAGGGATGCAGAATTCCCAAAAACTCCTAATTTTTTTAAAAAAATTGGGGGCAAAATATGGTTGTATGTGTACGTAGGGTTTTCATATTCCATGATCATGTTTCGCTCCTGAATTAACATACTGTCTTTTTGGACATATCCCTTGCTCATTAAAAAAAGTATGATTGTACTGTAGTTTATGTGAGTAGTATAACTTTGTTTTGCCCTCCGACTATGCTTTACATCAAGTATATAATATTAAATAATGTCTTGGCTACAAATGGAGTATATTACATATTACAATATATCAGGTTATGTTTCCCACTATTACTAAGTTGTATTAATGTTTCACACGACTATTAATCAAATATTGATTACCAAATGTAAACATTCAATTCTGAAATTATTACCATTTACAATGAAAAAACGAGTTTATGTTTGTGAAAACAGTCCACTTTTCATATATAAACTGATAATTACAAGTAAAATTTGTGATAAATAGGTTAGTTTAGTACATTATTGAATTAAAAGAAGTTTGATTACTACCCACAATAATATGAACAACTGTTATATAGTAGAATAAATCAAGACAAATTGACCCATTAGAAATCTACTGTCTATGCATTTTGTTTTTAAAAATAATCAGGAACAGGTAAAGTGTTTATACAAACACCAGTTACTATGGAAATACTTTTTTTGTGCATATGGGGCATTTGTCAAGCCTTAACTTTGTATCCCTGGTATTAATGGGACTGCTTTTCTTCATAAACTAGCCATGTGATATTTTGCATATTTTGACATAAACAAATGTATATATGTCTGTATTAATATATCTCAATGGAGGATGTCCAGTTACCCCCCAAAAAACTGACAAAAGCCTATACAGTGTATTTTTCCTTTGGTTATGGATTTAAAAAAAATAGCAATTGGGCATAGATGATAGGAGGATTATGAGACGGGCAAATCTTTTTCTCCATCTTATATCTTGATCATATCAACAGTACGTGCGGTGGGCAGCAACTTTCAAAAGTAATTGTTAAAATATTATGAATAACTAAGCCTTATGCTGAGCATAGATTTTCCTGCAATAAATCTACTATCCAAAGAAATAGATTTACAGTGCTTAAATCTCTAAAAATATATATAATCCCATATGGTAAATAAAATAGCACCACTGCTCCAAAGGGGTATAAAATATAAAGCAAAAAGAGAAACCACAGCACTCAGGGGTAGACACATGTGAAATCCATAAAGATGGCAAATAATTTAGTCCCCATTGTTAGCTGTGGGATTTACTAATCTGCCATCTTCATGCGATAAAAGTGCTTTCTTTCGGTTTTCTGTTTGGCGGTGTTTAACTAAATACATCTACTGTGCGTATGGGTTTATGTTTGTGTGGCAAGATGGTCACATTAACATTTGGATGTTGTCATTTTATTTGGATATAATACAAATATATTCCAATTGCATAAAAAGTATATTGAAAAACATTATGTAGCCATTTTGTTAATTTCTATGGAAATAAACGGAAATAAAATGTTAGACCTTCTTAACATCTTGTCCTTGTGATCTATCACATATGATGTAATATTTTTGAAAGAGTATGACCACAATTTAAACATGCTTAATATTGCCCTTAGCAAATTCAAAATTATATTGTGCTTATAGCGAGAGTAACACGATTACTCATCCCATCTTCTCCAAACGACTAGGTTTGCGGCATATATAGACAGAAATTTTAATTCAGTGATTAATCACATTAATTAATTCAAACTCATCAATATGCAATTTTCCCCCAAATAACATCTGTAAGGTGAGTTTTATAATATTTTTATTATCATTGTCAGCTGTTGAAACAAGCAAAGGCTAATCATAATTAAACAAAGCTAAACAATAAAATGATTTTCAGAGTATGCAAATATTTATTCAGTAAATTATACATCTTGGTAAAAAAAAAAAAGACTGAACATAATCTCAAACACTGAAGTAGGATTATTTATGCAGTTATGACATTTACTTTACCATCCCTATTCTATCCTAATTTTTATGTGTCAGCAAAGTTGTGCCCAAGATCATATAAAAATATGTATTTAACCTAAATAATACCTAGGAAGGTACTTTCTGTAATAAATGTTTTTAAAACTAGACTAGACCTTCATATGGCAATATAAGGATATAAATTATCTTCATTATTATCTTTTCTTCTTATACTCCATAGGATCCTTACATAGTGGGGTTTTTTAACCCCTTAATGACAAAGCCTGTACATGTACGTGCTCAAAATACATTGTTTTCAATGGGTTTAGGGACCGCCCATTGTCCTTAAGGGGTTAATTATTATTTCTGAAGTCTTAAAGTAGGCATTGTGACAAAGTGCCGGAACATTAGTACCAGGAAGAAGTAGATAGTTATGCCACTTTAGAGATCTCTGGTCAGATGTCCCCTAGTGTATTCTGTACAGTTTTAGGGACCCCATCTCCAGAAGTGAGATATTCCGCATAGGGTCAAGAGATGGCCCTTGTAAAATAGTAAATGTCTTGTCGATTAAAAAAATTACCAAGAAGACTAAACAATTTCTATATGTATAGCCTGAAGAGAGGCGAATGAAAGGGGAGAAGATAACATCTAAATACAAAAATGGTATTCAACATACAAACAGTTTAAATGAAAATATATTGCAAATGAGAAGCAGTGTTAGGACAACTGGTCATGATATAAAATTAGAGTCAGACGCTTAGAAAGTTTTACTTCATGAAGATGGTTCACGGATGTTTTAATTCAGTGGAACATTAAACCAAACCAGGAGAAAATGGAGTCAATTTAGATAAATAAAAAAAAAATTAAAATAAAACAAAATACAATTAAACTAATTACACTGCAAACAGTAATCTAGTGCAAACTAATTACAATAAGATATGAGTTCTCCGCTGACCTTTCATCTCCTCCTAACACAACCATAATAGATATACTTTACTTTTAAACCACCTCATCATCACCACTTTAGTTCCTCAACAACCCTGTCCAGCTCTTGCTCTTGGCACTTTTTGTAGCTATGAGTTGTTAGTGTAGCTAGCTGTTCTCTTCTGCTGGTTTAAAATACATTGGAATATGTTTAATTTAAAGAGAAAAAAAAAACTTTCCTAGTTTGATGTTTTTATAGCAAAAAACAAATGGGCAGACAATATGAGCCAAATGGTTTCCTTCTGCCATCAAGTCTTATTTTTCCATGTATTCAGTCATATTTTCAGTATCCTAGAGTTTTCAGTTTGTCCAGTTATATCAATCTATAAATCTATATCATATGTTTTCCTAGACACTAAATATAAAGAATGAGTAAGACTTAACGAGTAACATGTCCTTACTTGCTCAAGCTCTATCAAGCTCAATGTTTGTCAGACATGCCAAACGTGTTTAACAGGACTTAAGACTAGAATCTGTTTGGAACATACATGTATATTTTTCTTGGGGGGGGGGGAGAAATACTCAACATATGATAACAAATATTTGATATCCAACATTGGGATTGACTCATACATGCTTTTTTTTTTGTTTCCAACTATGTAAGAAACACCAGTTATAATATTCTTAATTGGCTATTGTGTTCTCTACAGTAATTACTTGGTATTAATGTCATATTCTCTACATTGAGTACACTGGGTGTAACATATGTAATATCAGCCAATCAAATCTGTGTTCTTGAAGGTAAGAGGGTATGAAATGTAAAAATAATAGCTAATCCAAAAGTATACATTATGTCCAGCACAACACATAACACATGGTATGAGATTAGACAAATAGCCTTGATTAAAGTTGGCCTGGCTAAGGTTACTGACTTGCTTCTGGGCTGTTAATAAAACAGCTGAATGAGGATGGTACAGAGAGCAGCTGCCATTATATAGCAACGGTGCTTAAACGAACGCTAGTTTCATGAGCTCATGGCGTTGTTTTTTTAATTGCTAATTATCTGGTAAAATAGAAATAATACCATTCAAATGGGAAATTAGAACGGAAAAAAATGTCTCCTACTTGAGTTATAAACATCTGGATATTCCGTAGATGTTTTTATTCCAGTAAAAGACTTACTATAATTTAATGCAGCAGGGATCAGATGAACTGTTCTAACAACCCTTCAAAATAAATAGGTATATTTACACCTGCACCTGGTAAAAATAAAACGCTTCGGAGTACGCTAAAAAATGCTACTATAAATATAAATCTACATAAGGGTAATTGGTTATTTCTTTACATTCTAAACATGCTTCTGTATGTCTAGGTCTCAAAATAAACCACTTCACTCATTATATCATAATCTGCACAGATGTCTCCATCATTCCTTTTGCATTTAAACATCCAGAACAGCTTGTATCTTTTCACACTCCATCTTCCTATAACTAAAGTGTTATTTTACAGTTTAAAACTAGACTTGTGTATTTCATGATAGATAAGGGATAACACATAAAAAAAACTATGTATACATGTGTACAATGTATACATGCTGAAGCTAAACAAAAATTAACTGTAAGCATGAACTACAAACAAGAGCTTATCCATATGTGACAACCAATAAATTTGAAGAGTCAACTTGTGACATCATCTGTAGGATGATACAGACGCGATGACGCGAGGAGGTTACCCGGAGCCTTTTTAATGGATTGTTAACATGAAGAACACAGACTGCAGCATATTCCTTATTTCTCCTGAAGAAGCCGATGTTAGTTGCGAAACGCGTTGAGACATTCTTATATATATGGATTCTTCAATACGGACGTTTTTAACCCTTCACTCTCGATTGAGACTTTTTTTACCTATCGTTTACATGCATAACACAGTGGTTATGCCAACTTGTCTGTAAGTTGTTCTGCTTTTTTCATGAAACATTTACAATGACTGCACCATTTGTGGTTTCTCACCTATATTGCAGACCCTAAGAAGAAACATATTCTTTCTGATGAGCCTCCTTTTAAGTGACCTTTGTGAGTGCACTTAACACATTTATTTACAATTTTGTTTTGAATTTATTACACTAATATTATATATATTTTTTCCACATGTTCATGCGCCCCTTTTTCGACATACTGACAGATGTATACCCATATATATACCCAGCAAAAGTTTACCAAAATACAAATAGAAATGTGCCCATGTATAGACATGTTAAATTAGAGATTAAAGTTGATACAGTCCATACCTCCCAGCAGTCCTGGTTTCATGGGATTGTAGGCTGGACGGTGATCTTCTGCTCTCTCCTTACTGGCCCATTCTCTCCATGCGTCTTATCACACGCCCCAAACACCAATTTGGACAACTGAAATGTTGGGGGGCATATTACTTAATGTTATTATATTATTTTATTTTGTACACATGTATAACATGCAAAGTCTGTTCATGGAAAAAAAATCATTATATATAAGATTTTAGGGTAGTTCTATTAACCTTAATGACTAATAATGTGCAAGGCAAAACATACTTTTAAGGACTGACGGCATGCCCAACGTGCTCATGGTGTTAAATGAGCTTAAAAAGCCATCAACGATCGAGGCATTCAGAAAAAAGAAAATGTAGGAAATGATGTATGGAGCGATCACATTGGTCATATTGAAATCGATCATTGATCGCTTCCTAAGCGCTCTTTCCAGTGGCAGGGCTCCGCCATAATTGAGAGACATAGCGTCTTTGAATGTGACGCTGTCGTTCTCCAGGCAAGAACTTCAGAAGCCACCAGTAATGTTCCTTGGCATATTTCCTGGCAAGGAAGCAGTTGACCGGGGATTTGAGGGGATTATTTTTTATGTGACTTAATATTAAATTGCACAATCATGTGAGACTTCCTTTATAAATGTATGCATCGAGTTCTCAATAAACAGGATGCTCCATTCATGTAAAGTAAGTGCTCCTGATTGGTCAGAAACTGATCAGGAGCCTCCGAAAAGTTTAAAAAAAAAAATAAAAATTTATATATTTATTTAAAAAAATAAAAGTTAAACAAAGTGTGGTAACAGATTGCCAGCTGATCTTTAGTTAGATCAGCTGGTTGGCACACTAAAAAAAAAAAAAGTTGTATGATCCCTCCTGTTACGCTCCTTGGCATTAAGGCAAAGCCAGCCTTTTGCTTTTTGTGTGCATCTGGTTTTGTGGATTCCAACTCCCATCACACTTAGCCAAGCTGAAAAGAGTGTTGGGAATTGTAGATGTGCAAGGAAAGCAAAATGCTGGCATTCTTGTGAAAAAAATATCTTTTGTTATTTATACTGTTTGTATGGTATAATATAATTTAGCCCATTATTTTCTGTGCCTCTACATTGCTCTATTATGTGTGCTGCGTGGTGAAATGAGCGTGTCATGTAGTGCCCTCTAGACTTAAAAAAAATATACATCAACCTATGCACGTGGGGTATTTCTGTAATCTAGGGAAGCATTCATATACACTTTGGTGGGGTTTTCTGCAGTTAAATATAATCTGTGGACACAATCCTAAACTGGAGACGTTGATCAAAAAAAAAAACAACGAAAATAAATGTCATGGCTACCTTTGTCAGGGATTGGTGACCAACTGGTTGCATGATAAGTGTCCAAATGTGAAATACACAAGTGAAATACACTGGGTTGTATTCTCTCCAAGAATGTATACTTTTGTGGGGGGGTATTTAGACCTGGCAGTCAAATGAGACATAAAAATAAAATTTGAAAACTTAAAAATTCAAAAGGAGAGTCATGTTAAGGAAACAGTGTAAAAATGCTGAAAATCTCTCAGATTCCGGTGCACAACATGATTTCAGTGGAATATCTAAGAATATGAAATGGGGATATTTCCTCATACTTGCAGGCATTATAACAGGTAGGATAGTATATATTGGGACGAAAAGTCACTGCAGATGTTACAAAATACAGTAAGCAAAAACGCATGGAATCCAGTACATCAAATACCGGTAAATCTCTGGAAAGGAGATAAAATATCACATTACATAACACAATTTATATTTAGAAATATTTTATAAAAAATACTAGAATATGAGACAAACACCTCATCTATCTATATATCTATCTATCTATCTATCTATCTATCTATCTCAAACAGGTTATGTTACACCCAGGTCCAAACAGAAAACTTTCTGCGGAGACAATAATTGCTCAAAATTCTCAGAATTTCCACCTGGCATAGATATGCTAATGATGACATACATGGGAGCACATCATGCTCTATGTGAACAGATGAAGCCGTGCAGCATATCCGAGTGATGCTAGTTCTTCTCCATAACTGTGTAATGTATTCCTATTCTATCTCCATTGAGAGCTCCTGCTCACTCAACATGAATTTACCTCTCCTCCAGATTAATCCAGCAATGCAGATGTTGCATTTCCCATGGTGATTATGTGTAGCTCCATGCTCACATAGATAACAGGAAAAAAATATAACGCAACACAGTTGGCATAAAAATGCTGTTCCATTGTAAAACTTACTTCCGCAAATATTCAGGAAAATCTCACAGACCTTTGTGCTTTGATGTCTCTGTATTATTTTGTGGCTACAATTCACTCGCAAACTGATTAAGTTACTCTTATGCTATGTGTTTTCACGCAGGTTTCATCATTATGTGCGAGGACGGACTACAGTAGTATTTTATTTATTCCAGACCTTTTGCTTGAGCTTTAATTGGTTACGTGTATCACATATTAATCATAAAAACATAGAAAGAAAAATGCTGGCTTAAAGGGAAGTATCATGGAAAAATACATATTTCTCTTTGAGAATTAAACACTGTTGTAGAAAAAAAATCAAACCCCTTAATGAGCATAGGACATATTATTACGTCCCCATGATTGCGTGATTCATGGCCATGAGGATGTAATAAGTCCTATGAATTTTGCTCCAGTGAAGATGTTTCTCTACCACTGTAAAGGGGAACATATTTAACTAACCACCTTGAAGCTACACAGGACACTGCTGAGTCCAGGACACCTGGGTACTCGTGCCGGCTGACCATGATACTGGTGGCACAGGATTGATATGAAGAGGGAAGCCACAAACACTCAATTAAATTTAAAAAACCAGCTCAGTAATACTGTGTAGAGGAATATGTTTTTTATATCATAGCTAGCATTAATTTTTCTTGCAAAATAATTACGTTTAATTATTTCATACATAATATTCATAAAATAATATATACTATTATAGGCATGCATACAGAAAGGAATCACAGAAAGGGTAGATAATAGGAAAACTTTAAAACAATATATTATTTAAACAAATGATACACGTAAAACATGGGGGAAGCCCCTTTAAATAATCGTAGACATAAGCCAGAAAGGCATGGGTATAAGAAGGCGTAGTCAAGATCTCTGCATCAATTATTAGGAGAACGTTTATTAAAATTAAATAGTATTGGCCCCCACACTAAAATGTTTTGGATCGTCAAACTAATTTTAGTAGAAACCCTGAGTAAACCGTTTTTGAATGATGATTCTATGTATAGAAGGAAAAAGCTATCCAACACTACTTGGCCCTACATGAAAAAGTAATTGCTCATTTAGTAACTAAATCAAACGTTTAACCAAGTTTCATTGATAATAACGTTAAATTTCACTAGAAAAACCCAGGCATGATTACTGCCAGCCCTATTAATTCTAAACATTAATTTAACAGAACCTTTCAAGGTGAAGTAGTCTAAAACGTCTTTAAAAACAGCAAATGATGCCACAATCTAAAGCAATTCAAGAACAGATGAGAAACAAGGTCATCATCGGTCAGGAAATGGTGACAAAGCCATTTCTATGGATCTGGGATTACAGTTAACCACAGTGAGAACCGTTTTCTACAAATGGAGAAAACTTGGAACAGTGATGAAGCTTTCCAGCAGTAGCTGGCCAACCAGGACTCCAAGAGTGCATCAATGACTCATCCAGGAGGTCACAGAAGAACACTGACTAACATGTAAAGACCTGCAGGTCTCACTTTCCTCGGGTAAGGATTAAGTGTTCAGACGGTGCAAAAATGGCATCCATAGGAGAGCTGCAAGGCAAAAACCACTGCTGATCAAAAAGAACAAAAAGGCGTGTCACATTATGCAAAAACTATCCTGATGACTCCAAGACTTTTGGGATGATATTCTGTGGCATGACCTTAAATATGCAGTTTATTCTTAAAAAACCCCTCTGATGTGGCTGAAATAAAGATTCTTCCACAGCAGTTATGGCCAAGTTTAGGATAGAATTTTTTTTTTTTTCACTGAGATAAAAGTTTTGATTAACCATTTACCTTCAATAAATGAAATCATTAGCATTTTGTGTTTCCTCGGGTTGTCTATAATAAGTTGAATGAATAGAAACATGTAAATTAGACTTGTTCCAATGGACCAAAAACATATCCAAAAAGGATACATTTTTCATCTTGTTTTTGCCCCATATATTTTTGGACAACAAATGTTGTTTCCTGTTTTGGCTCAGATGAAATTTGGAGAGCTTTTTTCATTTGGCAACAAAATTTGTTGTCACCTTCATTCACGCTATCTCATGCCCACTCACACTCATTCACATTCCAAAAGGCCAGAATAATGAGGATATATTCTCAGAGAGAAGAGTTTTTTACACCTCTCTTTCTACACCTCTCCGAAAATTTGTCTGCATTGTTCTGGCATCTTTGAGTACTTCCTCAAAAGGGTGAGCCACATGGACAGTCTCTTCCCCATTACTCCAATTGGGGGAGAAAGTGTTCCCTAGGCTACGCCCTTTTGCGGAACTGCTCCGAGAGGTCTGGTTCATAGAGATGTGGACAAAGAAAGGGGACAGAAGAACAAGCAAAGTCGAGAGGAAGCGAGCAGATGGAAATAAGAGAGGGACACAGAACCGGTAAGCTGAGAAGGTAGGGAGACACAGAGAGAGTGTTAAAGAATGTGAATGAGTGTGTGATAGAGAGTGAGTATGTGAATAAGTATGAGAGCAAAAAATGAAAGGCAAATAAAAATTAACAGCTATGCTTTGTTTTGGTTTATTTTTTGGGGGTCCCTCCTCGTTTTTGGACATTAGTACCAATTGTCAAAATTTTGTTACAATTAATATTTTTACTAATTTGAATGCACCAGTCTAATTTAAATGTGACAAATAAGGAAAAATAGAAGACATTGCAAAGGGGAAAGTACTTTTTCACATCTCTGTAGGCGTTAACTACAAGTTTATAAAATTGTGAAGTCCGTCTTTGCAACAAAGTATGATCTATTTGACTAAGTGCAACCAACAAAGAAGAAATCTTATTGAACACATAAAATATATTGCATGTGTATTTTATTGCTATGACCTTGAATAGCTTGATATCATGTAAAAAAAATAAAGAACAAAATCCTCTTTTTTTAAGCAAAATTATATTGTTTTGCTTGTGCAAATACATAAAACTGACACATTATATCTGTGCTCCCATACATATCTCAGTTTAATATCAAATAATCCGTTTTCAGACTGATGTTGTGTGTTGCATAGCATGAATGGTTTGTTTTCATATAATCAAATTTTCTTTCTATACAATAATATTTTAGAACAATGCAAATGGATTGCTTTTATAAGATAGCCTGGAAACATATTAGGTTTCAGAGCATAATATATAACCTAGAAGCATTAAATTTAATTTTTATGGATATCAAAATCATAATATCGCTTTTCAGACCAAATGCCTCATGTTAAAATGGTCATGAACTGATAATTAAAAGAACAACATTTTGCAAAAATATACATTAATAAAACAGTGTTCATGCACTCACAAGGATGCATACTTATTCCCTGGATAACCAAAAACATTTGAATTAACTGCAATCCCATTTAAGAAAAATGAGGTAGATGCGTACTTAAAGTGGGTGCAATGAACTCAGTTAACAGAGAGCATGCAAGAATATGGGCTTGCATGTATGGTCAGTATTGCAGTGACCATGAAATTCTCACTCGCTTTTTCATCTTTTACTCCCTTTTCTTCTATGCCTTTTTTTTTTATTCCCACTCTCTCCCTTTCTTCCTCCTTTTCTTTGACATGTCTTGGCAAAACTACTAGCAGACCCTTTTAGCCAGTTACTAATGACAGATGTATTTCCAGAAGACTGAAATCTTGCAACCATAGTACTACTGCACAAAAAAGGTAATAAGGAAGACTGGTCCAATATTAGACAAATGTAAAGTCCAAAGGCATCAAAATCCAGGAAGGGGGCAAGCAGAATCATGATCAGGCGGTCCGGGTTTGGGGAGAGGCTGATTTTCTCTTCATCCATTCATATTATCACTTACCAGAGGATTCCTCGTGGACTGCCTTTGCTTTTATGCTATTGTAGCTCACTTTGTGAGCCATCACCTCTTGTAAGTTGCTCCAATAAATAGGGGCCACACTTTTTACTTGCCATACTGTCAGAGCCGGCCTTAGGTGTTCTGGCACCCTGTGCGGACTACTCCTCTTGCGCCCCCCATCCCAAAAAAAGAAAGGGAAAAAATCTTGTCACAAAACTCCCCTTTCCCACTATCTATCCGCTCTCCCCCTTTATCACTATCTACCACCTCTGCCCCAACTCACTGTACCCACCCCCGCCCCTTCTCACTACTTCTCATTATCCTTACTTACCTCGTTGAGTCCTGCGGTGGGAGCAGGAGGCATCCGTCTTCCCGCTCTTCCGCGGTGCACGCTTCACAGCTGAGCGACGGAATATGACATCATATTTTGGTACTCAGCATGAAACGCTGGTACCGCGACGGAGTCAGGGAGAGTGAGGGGCGCCGAGCGGTTGCTGAAAATTTCACGGGCGACTGCTGTCCGGGACTTAAATTAAAACATTGTTTTTTTTGTTGTTTTAACTTTATTTAACATCCTCCATGTTAAATAAAGTTAAAAAAAAAACTTTGTTTAACATGGAGGATGTTAAATAAAGTTAAAAGAAAACAAACAAAAAACCCCAACGTTTTAATTTAAGTCCCGGGCAGGCGCCCCTGTTGCCATGGCATAAGGTTGTTAATGGGTCATTAGTGAGGTACCTCAGGAATCAGTATTGGGACCTGTGCTTTTTAATATTTTGTTAGTGATGTTACAGAAGGTCTTAATTGTATGCCTTTTTGCAGATGATACAAAGGTCAGCAAAAGGGTAGACATTCCAGATGGAACACCTCAAATGGCAAATGACAAGCAAATTTGAAGAGTGGTAAGACTGTGGCAGCTGCAGTTTGATATTAATAAATGTAAAATAATGCACTTGGGAGGTAAGAATCCCAAGGCAGAATAGATCATTGGTGGCCCTCTTCTGTCAGTGACAATGGAAGAGAGGAACTTAGGAGTGATTTCTGATGACCTAAAGGTAAGGCAATAAAGGAGGCTTATCCAGTAAGGTAATGTAGATAATTATGCAATAGACGCAAAGCTTTCCTTGCTATATGACCTGACCAAAGACGGATAGCGATTTAAACCCCTCACATTAGGATAAATGGACAGACTAGATGGGCCCAATGGTTATTATCTCCCGTCAAATTATTTGTTTCTTATCTCACCTGTAATCTACTTACATGCATTCTTTTATTTTTTTCTTCACCTCACCTTTCCTCTTCTTAACATAACTTATCTTTAAGGCTCCAGTAAAATTTAACAAGGCGTAATTGACTGTTGGATAACCAGAAAATATAGATCAGGCTCCAAGTGATTAAGTTAGTTGGGTATCTCTCTATGTTTTCGGAGATTCATTAGGACAAATCTGAGTGCACAATTCTTATGGAAATTCATTGTATTTTAATACAAATGGCTCACTAATCTTAAATGTAATTAATGTATAAAAGCAAAATGGGATTTGATATTTTTTAATAAAGTTTGTACTCATGAATTCTAAAATCTTAAAAAGATTCCAAACAACTAAGATTAAATCTTGTGTTTCCAGAGACCATGAGCATATATCAGTATTTAAAATTCACTGATTAGGCACAGTGGAAACTTCATACTAGAAGGCCTTCATGCTGTGGGCAATTATTGCAATCCAGAGTGTTAATTGTTTTTCGATTTGCAGACAGTGCTTCCAATAAGGATTGCCGGCCACCTTGCCATGAACTGTTTTTAATGATAGCTTGTGCCTCTATCAAAGGACAAAATCAGCTATTACAAGATGGGAATCAACATTAAGCATTTAGCTCAATTGAGTAACATGTTTTGTTTTTTTATTTTTTACAATAAATGAAGGAATGAACTAGTCTATTCCTTTCTATTTCAATTAAACAAATTGATTTCCATATTGTCTATATTTACTTAAATTGTTAAATCAATACATAATGCAAGCAGCAAATATTCAGATGGATATCGGTAAGCAATTCTGTCCAGGCCTACATTTTAGCAATTACACATTGTAAATATATGAATTATTCATAAATGTACCATATTCTAGGTGAAGCCCAAATAGCGCTTTGGTACCATACAAATGATGATTATGTTACTGTATGTAGCAATATACAAATCTAAACTTTTTTCAATAAACATACTATTTTTACTCTCCGTGACAACAGCTGTTTTAACATTTCTGAAAAATGTACTAGAATTTTACTAAAATGTACTAGAAAAACATCTAAGTATGGCAAAAAAAACCCCACTCTTCTATTTGAAAAATCACTGGTGCGGGGAACTCTGATCTCTGACAGTCGGGGAAGGTCTGAGCGATGGATGCAGACAACCCCCGCTCCTAACCGCACCTCCTTCCGGCTGAAGCAGACGTTGCCTACACGAATCGCGTAGACGTCAACCCGCTGCCCCGACTACAAAGCAGGGAGTTGGAAGCACCGGTAAGTAAGTGTGTGTGTGGTGTGTGTGGGGGTGATAAATGGGGGCATAGGGCATTTCTGTAGGCAGAGTGCTCTATGTTATGCCTTTTAACCCCCTTAATGCCACTCTGCCTCCAGAAATGCCATTTAACCCTCTATACGCCACTCTGCCTCCTGAAATGCCTTATACCTCCCTATATGCCACTATGCCCCATAATATGCCTTTTAACCCCCTAAATACCAGAGTGGCATATAGGGGTATAAGGCATTTCTAGAGGCAGAGTGGCACATAGGGGGTCAAAAGGCATATCAGGGGACACAGTGACATATG
>VKOC01032830.1:0-10763 GCA_009364415.1 Spea multiplicata | reverse complement strand
TCTTTGTGTGGCTGAGCGGGTGTGTGTGTTTGTGGCTGAGCGGGTGTGTGACCGAGCATGGTGTGCATGTTGCAGAGTGATAGGTGTGTGGCTGAGTGTCGTGTGTGGCATAGATTACATTTTTACAGCAATGGTTGGCACAATTTCCAGCGATATTGGAGTTTTTCGGAGTGTTGCGAGTTTGGATGAGAGTGATGTATGACTGAGAGTAGTGTGCGGCTGAGTGTGGTAACTACGTGAAGTGGGGCTTAGTGTTATAAAAGCAGTGAATGACACCACGGATACAGAGTTTTTAGCTGTAGTGTTTGCAACCCAACCTGACTTCTTCTCCACTAGAACATCATGGTCACAAAGTCCTGAATAAGCCAGGTCAATGTTCCTTGCAGACGTTCCTCTGACGTTCCGCGTCCCCGCGTTTTATCATACCGTGTTCCGGAATATTTTAGCGGGTAATCACATCAGGATGGTGTCTCGCAGACGCTGACTTGTCTCGGACGATAATTACCTCGTTTCAATTAAGTTGTGACATTTTCAGGTTGTCACGGACAGGAGCGGAGTCGCGTCGCCCGGCGATGACCCATCTCCAGCCGGTCAATTAACGCTCTGCTCGGAAGGATTAAAAGAACAAATTACGGCGCAAATGTTAGAACGAGAGTTTTTAACCTAAAACTAGAGGGTCAGAGGCTTAGATGGAATTTAAGGGCGTTTTACCCTACTGAGAGGGTGGTAGATAAGTGGAACAGCCTCCCAGCAGACGTGGTAGAGGCTAATACGAACATTCAGTAAGCGGAACAGCACATTACACTGGATTTTGTGACTTTACAGTAATTTCTTCACAGAATTTTGCGAAATGCCTCCTTTCTAAAGATCAATTAAATTTTTTTTTCCATAACAAGGTTTTTCCACTTATTATTACACGAAATCAATTGTCAATTTCGGAGCCTTACGGCACTTGACTAAACTCTTCGACATTTTCCCCAATGTCACAACAAGGAATACATTCATTAAAAAGGTTCAGATTTTATACATTTTTTTTTCCCACTTCATCGTTTCCAAGGGAATAATGAAGATTTGTGAAGTGGCAGCTCAGCGCGAGCGACACAAAGGTCTCTTGTTTAATGACTTGAACGTGTAAGAGAATATCTTCATTACGCGCCGTTAATTACAGGGTAATATACAAAGCCCTTCAGATCAGAAGTTTTTTTTTTTATCCCTTATGTGAAACGAGATTAGAGCGCAAAAAATTAATAAATACTATTTATATAGAAATTAAAATTCTATTTTTGCGAGCAAAAAAACCAAACAATTTTTATCAGGTTTGTACTAATGCTCCAATTTTTTTATTTAAATATCTACTTTTAGGAATGTTCTGATTCCCTGGAGCGATATATTAATACATCCAGTACAATGCGGTTAGCATGCCCAGGAACGCTCAGGGTTTGCCCCGGAGTCTCAGGTGGAAGGGCAGATTCTCAGATTTATTGTCTGGTTTTGTTTATGACACAGTGTATTTGTTTCATTTGTCTCCTTGGTTGACACAGTTGACTCCTTCCTTCCCCCCGCTCGCCGATCATATATATAATGGGTTTTTTGCCCCCCAGTATGTTATGCTTGTTATCCCTGCTTGAATGCAGGTGACTCAATTAAGTGTATCTTTAAATAATGACAAGTCAAGGTTTCCATGGCGACCGGTATTAGAGCCATTTGGGCTATTAAAGGGTTAATATTTGAAAAGTGACTTTTTTTCAGGACGTTTCCGGGTACGGCAGTAAGATATGATCTTGCCCCGTTTACTGCGCATGTAGGAGGAGGAATAATTATTGAATAAACAGGTAAGAAACGGTATTTTATGACCCAAAAACCGTTATTATGGATAGTCTGCATCTGCCGTTAATTAAGGCTGCAAGAAATGTATGGTGTCGGACGACGTATATTTTATTCCAGAAATTTGCATTTTCTTCTTTCTATATTTTATTTGGAATGCATTTTTTTCCCCTCTTCGGAGTCTGATAAATTGCGTGGATTTGTCTTCCTTTTTTAGACGTTTAGTCAAAGATTCATAAAAAATGGGGTAAGTTTGAAAGATTAATTAAAGATACAATTTAACAAAAGCCCACCTGATGTTCTCCGACTGCCAGAGAATAATCGCTATAAGGAAATGTCACCCCATCAGCGTCCAGCTAAATTCATAATTCATCAATTCTAGTAAATTCACTTATTAGAATGTATGCTTTTTTTAATGAATTATTAATTGTTGTAGAGGTATTTAAGTTGTTAATTAAAAGACAGTTTTAGCTTAGCCGTGGCAAAATGTGGCAGAACTAGAATATCACCTAAAGGCAAGAAAAAATCCCAAAGAACCTGAAAACATGGGATGGTCCCCCTAGGGCCCATAGTGGCCCCCTAAAAAACCAAGCAAATGCCTCGTGGGCTGGGAGCGCAGGATCATGTGACACAATAGCAGGCACTGATAGGCTGTTGCCATCACAACCAAAAAAAGCCTTTTTTTCGTTTTTAGGTGTATTTGCTTAACACGGAGGAGAGAGCAACTAGTGATTTATTTTAGTGGAACAGCAGCTTTAATCTTTAGAACGAAGCCCCTGATTACATCGACGTCCCGTGAATTTTTCTGTCCCTCATTAAATTCCTTGTAAAATCAATGCCATGAAAATGACTTCCTCCGATCGCCTCGTTTAGTATTCCTCCCGCGTCGTTTCTCTACAGACAATTGTTTTTTCCGTAACCGTTTCTGCAAACCCCCAGTCCGTGTTCTCCAATGCACAGAATTCAGTTGAGCTCTCATTGGGTTAATGAGATCAATTGAACTTCCATACGCTAATCATAGAAAATAAAAATAGAAAACTCCTGAGCATATTTTTTGATAAAAATAGCAAAATTATGATCAAATTCTAGACTGACGTTCCTTCTCCTCCCCCCCCCTGTCTGGATGGATTTGAAATATCGAAGTGTCCCAAAAAGAGGGTAAAGTGAGTATTTTATGTATGATTTTTTTTCCAAAAAATCTTTAATTTGTGTTAAATTATCTCTCATGGAAACCTAAAATTGCCTCTAATTTCTGAATGGTCATCCGGCGTGCAGCCGCCACCTGGATACGGCCGGATCAGGCTAACGTCTTCTGGTGTGGCAAGGGGTTGGGCTAGCGACACACATGGGAGGGGTTAGCCAAGTGAAGGGAGGGGATAGCCCCAGATGGGAGGCGTTCCGATATATGGCGGCCGTGTGCCTCCTCCTAGTGGCCCCCGGCCTTAAAGCTCCGGAGCCCCATTTCATGAGCGCCACTGACGTCTCATGCGCAATAAGGTCTGATGGGTGTTGAGGAGGACATGGGAATCTCTGGCTGCATTTAAAAAGTCGCCATTTTCACGGGGAAGGGAATGCTGTGTATCCAAAAATTTTAAGTGTGCCTTAAAAATAAACCGGCTTTTTCAAGTTTTAACATCTTTATCACCAAATACAGACATAATGTTCTCCCAAATCACGCTTTACATATTTTTATATACGTCTCGTCTGACTTCATCAGTTTCAAACCAGCGAAGAGATTTATTTTTTTCTTCGGAAATATTTCTCTTTTTCCCAGCGATCGTTGTTATTTAAATGATAGAATTTTAAATTAAACCATATTTCACTTTATTTACATAGATTCTATAGATATCACAATGAAAATCTGTAAGTTTAAAGACGCGCCGTGGTTCGCATCATCGTATTGGACCGAATCCAAAGAATTCCCTTGGGGTTTTTTACGTCTCAATATTTTTCTGGAGTTAATATTTGTTCTGGGATTTTTTTTGTTTTTTTTTTCTGCCCTAAGAATATTTTTATTCTGCTGCTCTGGGACAATTCTCCCAAAAGTTATCCATCATCCACTGAATATCCATGAGTTTGTGGGATAATTTATGTGGCAAGCTCATCATTCTGGATTTCGAGGCATTGAGATATTCAGCTGGATCAGAAGACGAGATCTCTACGGTCTTGAAATCTTTTTTTATGAATATTTCGGCTCACAAATCAGTATCTTCTATGAGGCGGATTCGTCAATGTTTTTGAGGGACACAGCTTCTGGCAATGCGGACACTGCGAACCAACCATGATGCTCACCCTCTGTTCCTCTTTGGTTCCTATATCCCTGAGACCCTTCTATCCACTCCTGTTCCCCATATCCTCCCCTATTCCCCTCTATCCTCTCATGTGCCCATCTATCCTCCCTGTTCTCCTCTATCCTCTCCTGTGCCCCTCTATCCTCCCCTGTTCTCCTCTATCCTCTCCTGTTCTCCTCTATCCTTCCCTGTTCTCCTCTATCCTCTCCGGTGCCCCTCTATCCTCCCCTGTTCTCCTCTATCCTCTCTGTGCCCCTCTATTCCCTGTGTCCTCCTGTGCCCCTCTATATCCCCTCTTATCCTCCCTGGTGCCCCCTCTATCCTCCCCGTGTGCCCCTCTATCTCCCCTGTGCCTCCTCTATCCTCTCCTGTGCCCCTCTATCCTCCCCTGTGCCTCTCTATCCTCCCCTGTTCTCCTCTATCCTCCCCTGTTCTCCTCTATCCTCTCCGGTGCCCCTCTATCCTCCCTGTTCCCCTCTATGCTCCCCTGTTCCCCTGAATCCTTTCCTGATGCCCCTCTTTCCTCCCTTGATACACCTCTTTTCTAGGAGGTGAGAATGTTTGCTGGGTATGAGGGGATCGCAGGGCTCTACAGCCCTAAAAGCCCCAATAATGTGTATAGAAACAGCAGGAAATGGGCTTTGTAAACTAAATAAAACCCATTACTCTTCTTCTAAATGCCCCGCTCATGTACATGAATAGCTATCAATGGGTCACTTAACATCTCATTCAACGGTCAAAGAAACGTGCTTCTCTTTGCAAGCCTATACATTCCGAACAAAAGATTCAACACCGAAAAGGTGGTGTTCTTGTGTCACTTGAAACCTTTCGACGGCCTAACATGGCAGTTCTTCGTAGGTAAAATTACAGTGTGCAGCCTTTTCAAGACTTCGTCTCCTTGCATTGTCACAGAGCTGAACCGTTCCGCTGTACACTATAATTTTACTGATGAAAAGCTCTTCGAATGGTCGGCCATAAACTGTAAGAACCCACAATATCTCCAGAGGTAGCTTAAGCAGGATTAATGGTTGCTGTAAAATAGGCAGGACTTCAACAAAAACACATATTTAGCCGTAATAAATAGCTGCTAAACATCTTAAGATGTAAGAAAATCCAAGTGTGTGTAAAAAGAAACAATTTTTTTACACCGCTATACAATGGGCAGACACAGAAAACTGGATCCTTATTAAATAAGCAAAAATTATTTGCTAGCTTGTAATTATAACAGCGATATAGACCAGCAGTTCCTTTAGGGCAGGCTGTGGTGGCTCCTCTGGGGTGGAGCTTATTACAGCAGAACACAAATGACATGAGTGGCAAGAATTCTGACCAATTGGTGATGGGTTCAGTAGAGCTAATTAACGAAACCTCTATGATAACCAGGAGTTGGACATGCCGACATAGTACAGGCAGGCTACTGACTGGTATCAAAAAGAAGCATATTGGAGGGCCCTGTGCCAACTGGACCCCTGTGATAAAGCCCTGCCATTAATCAAAGCTTTTGTTTGTCTCTATAAGGATGTGCATCCCAGCTGAGGTATTGAAGCCACCTTCAGCACATGGGCTCTGGTAGAATGTCATATCATCAAACAGGGCCATTCGGCTCAGCCGATAATGGATCCGGCTTCTCTCCTGCCAGTCACTCTCCTCGGGCCGTGCCAGAAAGCCGTGTCTGCAGCCCGAGCCACATTAGATATGACAATTTGTTCTTTTGTCTCCTGTCGGCCGTAGCTCGACGCGGTTGAGCGCCATCCAAGTCTGACAGGCAACTAAAGCATTTTATAAGCTACATCGTTGATCAAATACAATTTATGTTGAATGTTTTTAACCAGAGAGCAGTCATGAACATGAAAGATTACATTTCAAACTCTACATCATCTCCCTGGCTTTGAAGCGCTGGGATGTTAGGGGGCACTTTTCTTCGTCGGACCCTCGATGACCCAAGTGATGTCCCGGACAGGTAACAGTGCCGGCCCCGTTTGGCTCACATTCTAAAATGTTTCACAGCTTCTTCCCGCCACGAAGCATAAAAGTTTCTACCAGGAGCATTAAAAATGTAAAAAGAAATTCTCAAAGATCTCTGTTAAGTAAAAAAATGTGTATAATGTCCCGATTTTTATGTAGCTTTAAGAACAAGCAATTTTGGAACATTCTGCTTTCCTTGGTAATTCAAGTTGAGAAATAAAAAAATGATAAAACACTTTATGGACCCAAAAACATTGTTCTCTCTTTCTCAATCCCACTTTTTCTGTCCCATTATGTCGCTCTCTCAACCTCCCTCTGTCTCCCTCTCCCTTTCTCCCTCTCTACCCTCTTTTTCACTCTCTCTGTCCTCTCTCTCCTTTCCTCTCTCCACCTCTCGTTTTGTTTATTTTCCCTTTCTTTCGTTCGCTTGTTCTTTCTTCTCTCTCTTCCTCTTTCTTCCTCTCTCTCTCTCTCTCTCACCCCCCTCTCTATGAAACTATAAAATGTATTCACTGTAATCATGAATATTAAAAGTGACATTGTTCAAAGCTGGGGGTTATGGGAAGGTTAAGTTATACTGACATAATTTTACATATTTCCACTGCCTTTCTGCCTGTGGAGAAGTAATTTATTACAATTACAAGCGAAATGCTTGTTTCTGTATCAATTCCGTAGAATGGATAACTCCTCGTTTTTTATTGAAATTTAAGAAGGAGTGGGCAGACTCGGTGGGTCAACTGGTTCTTCTCTGCTGTCACAGTCTATGTATTTCTATATATATCTATTTTGTAGACAGTCCATGAGTAGTGCGCAGAGAGAGAGTTCCAAGTTTATAAAAACTTTGGAGATAGCGAGAGAGCCGGTTTCCATGGCAACGAAGATCTCCCGTTTATGTAGAGAGAAATGTCCTTCCTCGGATGAGAAAGTTTCCTGCGGTGCCCAGTCAAAGTCATTCAGACTGAAAGCATTCACAGACGGGACCGAACCCCGAATCCCTCAATAACATTTCTGTTACGGGTTCTAGAATATCTCGTGAAAAATAAAAATAGAACCTAAAAAAAAACATAGACATGTTGGAATGATACATTCTAAACTAGATAAAACATAAAAAAAGAGAATGTTAACGCTTACATGTAACCGGAACACAACATGTTTACAACAGAAAATAGTTATTTACATCTATTCAGAGCATAACATATTTAGATGCATCTAGAACATAAAGAGATTTCCCGACCATCCTTATTTGATCGGTTGCTTGTAATATATCTTAAATGTTTACAGTAAAGTTTATAACTGATATGATTCTAATGCGAGAGAAATGCCAGAAATACCCCCAGAATAATCATTTCATTGACTGAAGGGGTTGGAAATTAATTACCTCAATATCTTAAAATTATTAAATAGTTTAGAAAATGTTAAGAAATTGTTAATAAAATGTTTACAGATTGTTAACGAAATGTTTACAGATTGTTAACAAAATGTTTACAGATTGTTAACAAAATGTTTACAGATAAATAAATAAATAAACTGTTAACTAATGCATTTTTTTTCTCTTTTATAAACTGAACACGGCACAGTTAGCCGTGTTTCTCAGACAGGTTTAGGTTGTCATTAAATGATAAGTCACAACACACTGTAAGCAGGGAGAGTATAATTGAGCTGTAATCTCTCAGGTTGATGGGTAAATGAGCCGACAGGGGGGGGGGGGTTATTCCCTGGAATAGCAAAATCTCTATATCTGAGCTTAGACCATGGATGTGCTCGGAGAATGCACTAGGGATCATTAAATAAATATGAAACATGGATTAGCGGCTCTAGGAAGAAGAGGCGAAGGGACCGAGCTGCGACTTTAACCCCGTGCACGCTGAAGTATGATGCCATCAGGGGTGGCACGGCGAGCTGTAGATCTGACGCATGCTATATCATTTATTCCAAATACACAGATGTGGATACAAAGTAAAAATATATTTAAGGGGAGACATTAGTGGGAAAATAACAATCGTTCTCTATATTAAGGAGGCTTCTATTAGACGTGCAAATGGGCCAAAACTATTTGGACACATTTTTCCATTTGTTTTTGGCCAATCAGTTTGCGGGCAACAAATTACATTCCCTGCCCATTCGGTTTGCACACAAATTCGGGAGAATTCCGCATCTTCTTCTTAATCTTCTATCTTGTATCTTCTTCTTCTATCCGCTATCTTCAATCTCCTATCTTCGTCCGCCACTCCATGGAGCACTGTCATTTTGCACTGGCTTGAATTCGGAGTAATATGGTGGTGCTTCGCCGTTCCTCTAGTCGAGGGAAAGGACGTCACCACAAGCTTGCCCCCCCCCCTTTAGCTCAGGGGAAAATGGCGGCATTTATGGTGACGTCCTCTCCACATTTGGAGGCTATGTCCACGGAGATGTGGAGGAAGATAGTAGATTGAAGAGAGAAGAGAAGAAAAAAAGATAAAAGAAGATGCAGAAGTGGAAGTGGTCGAAAAAGAAGGGAAACGAGAGAGAGAGTGAGTGAGAGCGTGAGTGAATGTAGACCAAAATTCTGAGCTTTTTGCTTAGTTTCCATGCACGAGTCTAGTTTCTAGGATTTGAACATTTACTGGCGTTCTGGACGAGAGGTTTTTCTTCGTTTTAAATGCTCCACACTTTCTCTCCGGCGGCTTCACTCCACATCTGTTATAAAATTCAGCCGAGGGCTTCGGCATGGGTTCTATGGCAAGAGACATCCCTCTGGAGACTTTTACACGAGACCTACGGAGTGCGATCGGCAGACACGTATTATAGTCGTGTAATTCTGCTGTCACATCTCGAAAAAAACCCAAGTGGACTGCAAATCAATTATAATACAAATCCAACTGGAATCCACCGGCTGCTATTTCCTAATACTGACTTCTCACAAGTATATTTGTTATTTATGGTTTATTTGTTTTCTTTTTTATTTTTGGAAAGAAAATAACAAACAAACATAAGATTAGAAATAAATTCAAAAAAGTAGACCCCCCCCCCACACCCAGATATTGGCAAGAACATCTCTGACAAGACAACCGATTAACCTAATAGAACATTTATTTAAACAATATTTTTGTTACTATTCTTAACTTGGTGAGTAACGATGTCGTATAAACAAAATGCACTCCCCAGAGAGAACACTCAGAGCCTATTTATACACAAAGGTTCCAAAAGTTTGGGGTCACTTAGAAATGTCCTTGTTTTTGATAGAAATTTTCTATTTCTATTAAAATAATATGAATTGGATCAGAAATCCAGAGAAGACTATTGTAGCTGGTAGGGGTACAGAGGCCCTTTATCACTCCCATCACTCCTGTGTTCCAATGGCCCTTTATCACTCCCATCACTCCTGTGTTCCAACTCCCGGTACCCTTTATCACTCCCATCACTCCTGTTTTCCAATGGCCCTTTATCACTCCCATCACTCCTGTGTCCCAATGCGCTCTTTATCACATCCTCCATCAACATCACTCTGTGTTCCAATGGCTCTTTTCACTCCCATACTCCTGTGTTCCAACGGCCTTTTTGTCACTCCCATCACTCCTGTGTCCCAATGGCCCTTTATCACTCCCATCACTCCTGTATTCCAATGGCCCTTTATCACTCCCATCACTCCTGTGTTCCAATGGCACGTTGTGTTCGGTCATCCAAGTTTAAGTTTAAAAGGCTAATTGATGGTTAGAAAACCCTTTTGCAGCTAACACCCCCCGCACACACAAACCAAGCTCTACATATAGCAAACAAAATGGTAACATCTGGGCATTGGACTGCATCCCCCCCAACACAACGGCATACATTGTATCAGCTTCATAAATGCTTGCATACCGTGATACACACACCTCACACGCATGTGTATTCACAAACACTGATTAAGAGACTCACCTGATCTCCTTCACGTAGAGAACACCTGCTTTTCAGAGCGGAGTTGACACGGGTTCAGATAACAATGCGTTTCTATGGAGTCTCATTAGAGAAATCAACTGATAACGAGCTTTCATTAGCTTTAGACAAACAGGCACCATGTTGCCTCGATGAAAAGAAAAAAACTGAAATAAAACCATAGAGAAGCAACTCCAGCAGCTTATTGACATTTGTCTCAGTATCTCGAGTCTGAGAATGGCTGGTTTCCCAAATAACACAATTTACCATTCTGTGGGGTAAAAGGGGTAGCTGCCATGGTAAATGTCCTTGGGCATCTCTTCAGCAGGCATACAGTGATTTTTACCCCAGCCCATGCGCAATGTAAACCCATTGGGGCCCCACGGTGATCCTCACGGGACCAGCATGCCCCCAACTTCCTGCCCACTTTCCGCTCCAACAATGGCGTCTGTCTGGTGACCTCAGTGGGACCGCCCCCTGACATCAACGGGACCTCCCACCTGCATCCCGCAAGGGGGTCGGGGGGACTTAGCCGATACCCAGAAAGTTCCCAGGAACAATTTCCCAAGATCCCTCTCGGCCGGGTGCATTGGAATCCCAAAACAGGAAGTTGGAACCCACTTCCTGGACTCTCTCTGCAAAAAGCCCAGCTCTCCATTAATCAATCCCAATCCCAATCCCAATATTATAGATAGATAGATAGATAGATAATAGATAGATAGATAGATAGATAGATAGATACATAGATAATAGATAGATAATAGATAGATAATAGATAGATAGATAGATAGA
>VKOC01032828.1:0-16065 GCA_009364415.1 Spea multiplicata | reverse complement strand
GTATACTATAGTATATATATATATATGACTGACAAATATATATATATATATAATATTATAATGAACTATTAAATTATAGATTCTATTAAATTGTAATTTATAAATTCTATTTAATTTATTTAAGCAGGACAGGCAATAGGCACTAGTGCCAGCCCAGGGCAAGGGCACCCCAGTGCCACTGAGGCACTGGGTGCACTGTCAACTCAACAGCACTTACACTAAAGTTGATGACAAATTAAATTAAAAAAAATTAAATTAATCAAATTATTATTATTAAATATATTAATTAAGTAGCACTGAAGTGAGGATGAAGTACACAGTGAGAAATGGCAGGCTAAGGCTTACCAGTCTCACACAGAACAATCACAATCAATCTCTCTCTGTAACGCTCGGATGCAGCACAGCAGTGTTGCCAAAGCAGTCACAGCGAAAAATGAATGGATCTCTCAGGCAAGCTCTGGTCTTATAAAGGCGCCTTCAGAATTCAAAAAACAGCAGCACAGGCATTGGACGAGACCCTTAGCGTTACGTCACAAGAGTGAGCTGATTGGACGGACGAGGATCAGCTCACTCCTGTTTGAAATTTTGGCGGTTGCGCGGCAAAAACGAAGACGATCACAAAGAATCTTCGATTCTTCGTGATTGTGAGTCTTCGTCTTCGCCTACGGTTTGCCGGCACTGTATTCTGTTCTACGTTCCTTCGGAACGAACAAAAAAACGGCCTCTTCGTGCTCGTTTTCATGTTCGCCCGAAGACGAATGCACAAGTCTAGTATTTATATTGTAGGTCTTTGTAAAGGGAACAGATTGATTCATCATAATACATTTTAACTTACAGGAACTACTTAGTACTGTTTAATATATATATATATATATATATAAATATATATATATATAATATAATATAATACTATATTAAACAGCCTACTTCAGAGTAAGTTCCTGCTATGTCCCGTCACTGAGTCTAAAAGAAGTGGCAGACCAAAGCAAAAAACATAGGTACAGAAAGGGTGAGTAAGGAACAGGTACTTTCCACACTTTTATGTTTTTAACAAACTCATCCCTAAACTTAATGGCTTAGCACAACGTCAGTATTACCTTATGCATAAAACAACAAATGCTTTGTGGAATAATTTACAGTCCATGTTGGGATTTTGTCAGCATGTGCCAAAGCTCGCATGAAAACATTATTAAAAATTTCCTTACAGGGCGCCAACGGACAAAAAAACAAAACTGCTATTTACAGAAAATCATTCTTAGGAAAATAAGGGAACCCATATGAGACTGGGGAAAACTGATTGTAAGGAGATAATTTACTTCAGAAATAGCTTCACTGAAGCAGCAATGAGGCTGCCAGACACAGAAAAGATGCAGAAGCTCCTGTGCTCACAAAAAAGTCAATGAGAGTGTCAGAAACATATGGAAAATATTCTGAAAGCACGATTCTAGTGCAAAATGCTTAATGTAGAGTAATCAGGTATATTCCCTTGGTCTTGATTGCTAGATGGTTAGATAGTCTCTGATGGAACGAATTTGGTTCTGCACAATAAATAAGCTAATAAATTATGACACCTCCACACTACGTGTTTCGTCAGGTAGCACCCAACTTCCAAGCATTCCACTGTGGAGAGTGTATGACTGGTAACCTGCATCAATATGCTTTATTTGCACTAGAGCTTGACTCTGAATACTACTTCTGAGAGTTTGATATAATAAAAGTTTAACTTTTAGTATGGAGATACGCTATCTCTTTTCCTTCACATGTCAATCTGTGTCTCTTGGGAAATGTACAGTCTAGAAATTGCACTAGTAAACTGTATGTGTGTACGTTCATGAAGTTATCTCTTGATTGTATACTTTGACAATGATATGCCTATCCTCTGGAGAGTGTTCTTGACCTGGCTAAATGTTACGAGGTTCCTTCTCCAAGGGTAAGATTCTGTCATGATGCTAGTGTGTAGTGGAGTGATATAGCTCATGAAAGGAGGCAACCTGGTTTCACCTAAATAAAACAAACCAAAGCACCTAAAGTGGCTATGGGCTTTGGCTCTTTGGACTTGCCATACAAGGTTTAGTCTGCCTAGTCTGTCCACTCTATTTTGTGTTAAAAGCATTATATTTGTTAAAAAGTCATAATGTTAGGGCTACAGAGCTAATCATAACTATCAACATCCTGCAAACAAACTGTTCTCAGAAACCATTACACATAATCCCAGAGAGAGTCTATTTTTCCTTCCCTGATTTCCCTCTTTTCAAGGGCCTCAGACATGTCCTGCAAACCTAAAAGTATTAAACAGTATAAGAAAATTGTGTTTTTAATGTAAATTGTGCAACTAAGATATATCCAGGGCTGGAATGAGATCCTGGCACTTTTAAGACCAGCGATCTCTAAATGAGTGCTTGGCTGGATACCCATAGATATACCGTATTTGCTCAATTATTATAAGACGACCCCCAAAATCTGAATATTAACTTAGGAAAAAAAGAAAAAGCCTGAATATAAGATGACCCTAAAGGAAAAAAGTTTTACCAGTAAATGTTAATTAAAGATTATATCCCCGAATATTATGTTTCTCCAGGTATCCATCCAGTTGCAGTTTAAATGTCTGTACAGACTCTGATAAAACTACCTCTGCAGGCAGAGAATTCCACATCCTTATTGTCCTTACTGTAAAAAACCCTTTCCTCTGCTTTAGTCTAAATCTCCTTTCTTCTAAATGCATGACCACGTGTCCTATGCATAGTCCTGTTTATGAACAGATTTCCACACAATGGTTTGTATTGGCCCTGAATATATTTATATAACGTTATCATATCCCCTCTGAGGCGACGTTTTTCTAAACTAAACAGATTTAAATTAGTTAACCTTTCTTCATAACTATAGTGCTCCATTCCTTTTATTAATTTTGTAGCCCGCCTCTGCACCCTTTCTAGTGCTATGATATCCTTCTTTAGAAAAGGTGCCCAAAATTGCACAGCATATTTAAGGTGCGGCCTTACCATTGATTTATACAGAGGCAAAATTATATCTTTATTCCGCGACTTGATGCCCCTTTTTATACACAACAATACCTTACTGGCCTTAGCAACCGCAGACTGACATTGCACATTGTTGCCTAGTTTGTTGTCTATAACAATTCCCAAATCCTTCTCATTTGTCATTACCCCTAATTCAATACCGTTTAGGGTGTAGGTTGCTTGTGCATTCGCTACCCCGAAGTGCATAACTTTACATTTATCTACATTGAATTTCATCTGCCATTTGTGTGCCCAGTCCCCCAGTCTATCTAGATCCCTCTGCAGCACTGTAATATCTTGCTTGCCCTGTATAACTTTACCTAGTTTTGTGTCATCTGCAAACACAGAAACATGACTTTCAATGCCTACTGCCAGGTCATTTATAAATATGTTGAATAAAATTGGTCCCAGAACAGAACCCTGAGGGACACCACTTATCACTTTTGACCAGCTTGAAAATTTACCATTTATAACAACTCTCTGTTCTCTACCTCTAAGCCAATGTTCTACCCAAGAACAAGAATTTGCATCTAGGCCAATTTCTTTCAGTTTGAATACTAACCTATTGTGTGGAACCGTGTCAAACGCCTTGGCAAAATCCAAGTAGATTACATCCACTGCAACACCCTGATCGACACTTCTACTTACTTCTTCATAGAATGCAATTAAATTAGTTTGACAGGACCTATGTTTCATAAAACCATGCTGATTTATGCTAATAATGCTATTCTTCCCAAGGAATTCTTGAATATTATTCCTAAACAGCCCTTCAAATACCTTCATTCCAGAAATCCCATTTAACACACACACACACTTACCGGTACCAGTGCTTCCTGCTGTATTGCCGGGGCAGCGGGTTGATGTCTCCTTCCGCTGCAGCCGGAAGGAGGTGGCAGCGGGGGTTTGGATGCGTCCGTCAGGCATACGTTCCCCGGCTGTCAGAGATCAGAGTTCTGATCTCTGACAGTCGGGGAAGGTCTGCGCGACGGACGCAGACAACCCTCGCTGCTAGCCACACCTCCTTCTGGCTGCAGCGGATGTTGTCTACGCGCAACGCGTAGACGTCAACCCGCTGCCCCGGCAATACAGCAGGAAGCACTGGTACCAGTAAGTGTGTGTGTGTGTTATATGGGGGGGAGGCAGGAGGATCCAGGTCCCCTGCAGCGGTGCGGGGGATCTGGATCTTAGTCTCATAATCAGACCTCTATTTGAGGTCTGATTAGAAGACTACCCCAATTAGAAGACGAGGGGTATTTTTCAGAGCATTTGCTCTGAAAAAAACCTTGTCTTATAATCGAGCAAATACGGTATGTTATATTTTTATATCTTTCAGCATGCCGGCATGCATATCCAGATGTACATACATCATTTAGAGTGCATTGCTGGACCCGATCTGCTGCTGGAGGTAAGTTGTGTGCCACTAACAACAGATGACGTGAATATATATGTGACAGAACTCTCCAGCACTCGGGCCACTGGAGAGGCCTGACAGCCAGCCTCCTCCCTACCGACTATGGGCCCTGAATTTGTAAAGACTTGTGTGGCAACCCCTAGCAGTATATCATCTCATCACTTGCTGAGGGGATTATCTCTGGCAGACAGCCAGGATCTGCAACCAGGGAGTGACCATCATTCTTTCACCCCCCATACACCCCCCAACCCCCAATTCGCTCCTCTTCTGCTTCCCCCCTCTGTGAAACTCTCCACTGGCTCCCAATTACCTTTAGAATTACATTTTAAATCCTGGTACTGACATATAAGGCCATCCATAATACTGTTCCTCCATACATTTCTGACCTCATTAGCAAATACTCTCCTACTCGATCCCTACGTTCATCCCATGGGCTAAGGGTCTCTTGTCACGACCGGGGTACAGGTTCTGGATCCGCGCTGCAGAATCAGCGCCCTCTGGTGGAGAGAGGACGTACTGCCACCAGGGCACAGGAGATACAGATCGTTCACCACCGAGAATAATGAGAAGGTGAAACTCAGGAACAGAAAATAAAAAATAATAATTGTATCCGAGGGGTCAGGCAAAAGAGTAGTCGGGGTCACAAGCAAAGGTCAGGGCAGGCAGCAAAACAACGGAGGTCAGGTTCAAGCAGGAGTCAATACCAGAGAGATAAATCAGGATTCAAACGCTAGTGTAGGCAAAAAGGCACTAACACAGGCAAGGGTGTAGTGCCAAATGAGGGTTTAAATATCCCTCCAACAATACGGATCCTCCTACCATCCTAATTAGTGGGAGGGGGCAAAATAATAAATGTCGCTTTAAGAACGACATGAATATTCATCAGGCGCGTGCCCCTGCATGATCCCTCGTACTCGCCGGGGACGCGCGTCTAGCAGGAGGACGGACCCGACGGCACGAGCAGGGAGCCGACCGCGCGGGCTGCGTCTCAGTGTCCCTGCCGGCGGCAACCCAACGGGAGAGGTAACAGTACCCCCCCCTCTACGAGAGCCATCCTGGCGATCAGGAGCAGGTTTCTGTGGAAATCTGGAATGGAAAGAACGAATCTTGGCAGGAGCATGAACATCAGAGGCCGGAATCCAAGAACTCTCCTCAGGACCGTATCCCTTCCATCTAATAAAATATTGTAATTGTCCCCGTTTCTTTCTGGAATCTAAGATAGTCTGAACTTCATATTCTTCTTCATCTTGTATCATTACTGGTTTAGGGACACGGACAGAGGAAGAGAATTGATTAGTTACTACTGGTTTAAGCAACGAGACATGAAATGCGTTATTGATGCGCATAGTTTTAGGTAACACCAGGGAATAAGTAACTTCGTTAATCCTTGCTTTAATCTTGTAAGGCCCAATATATTTGGGTCCCAAAGTTCTGGCGGCTTGCTGAAGATGTAGATATTTAGTTGAGAGCCACACAGAGTCACCGGGGTTAAGAATAGGTCCTTTGGACCGATATTTGTCAGCTGTCTTCTTTTGCAGTTTTTTAGTATGCTTTAAATGTTCGGCCAGTCTTGCCCAATGATCTCGTAGAACTTGAAATTGGGCTTCTGCCGCTGGAACCCCTGTGGAACTGGTTTCCTGAGGCCATAATTGGGGTTCGTATCCATGAACTGCTTTGAAGGGAGACATTTTTAAAGATTCATGAAATGAGCTATTGTAGGACCATTCAGCAAGATGTAATAATGTAGACCAATCTGACTGGTCTTCTGAGACATACATCCTAAGATACTGTTTCAGTACTTGGTTAGCTCTCTCAGCTTGTCCATTGGATTGCGGGTGGTGTGAAGAAGAAAAATGCAGTTCGATACCCATGAGCTTGCACATGGCCCTCCAAAACCTGGAAATGAATTGTGATCCTCTATCAGAAATTATTCTTTGAGCTACACCGTGTAAACGTACACTCTCTTTCATGAAGATCTCGGCTAAGGTACTGGCAGACGGCAGTTTGGAGAGAGGGATAAAATGAGCTTGCTTGCTGAACAGATCAACTACAACCAGAATTGTCGTGTGACCTTTGGAGGGAGGTAGGTCTGTAACAAAATCCATGCTTGTACAAAGTCTACAATGTCCCGAGTCATAGAAGGCCACCAAAAATGTCTCTGGAGAAGAAATTTCACATTCCGAACTCCCCGATGACCCGCTACTGGAGAAGCATGACCCCAAGATAAAACCGCTTTACGAAACCGCGGCTGAACATATAATCTCCCAGGAGGTGGTATCAGTCCCTTAGGACGAGGTGTCTGTAATTTGGAGATGTGCCACATGAGGGTGTTGTGAATGGTGGCAATGATTTTGGTAGGAGGTATGATTGGTTCAACAGGGGTGTCAAAATTAGGTGCTTCGTGTATTCTTCTGGATAAAGCATCTGCTTTGCGATTTTTTGAACCCGGGCAAAATGAAATAGAAAAATTAAAGCGGGTAAGAAACAATGCCAATCGAGCCTGCCGGGCATTAAGTCTTTTGGCTTTTTCAATATAGACCAGATTCTTGTGATCGGTCAGGATGGTAATGGGGATGGTAGTGCCTTCAAGAAGATGACGCAATTCTTCTAAGGCTAATTTGATAGCTAACAGTTCCCGATTACCGATGTCAGAATTTCGTTCAGCTGGAGTAAAAGTCTTAGAGAAGTATGAACACGGATGAAGACGATTAGATTCCTGATTTCGCTGGGACAGAATGGCCCCGGCTCCACTTTCCGATGCGTCGACTTCCAGGATAAAAGGTAAGTCTGCATTGGGTCGTTGTAAGATAGGAGCCGTCATGAAGGCCAACTTTAGTTTTGCAAAAGCCTCCTTCGCCACTGGGGTCCAGGATTTAGGATTCGCCCCTTTTCGGGTGAGTGCAATGATGGAGGCAATGGTTTGAGAGAAGTTGCGGATGAAGCGACGATAATAATTAGCGAATCCCACAAATCGTTGTACACCCTTGACGTCAGAAGGTTCGTCCCAGTCTTTAATAGCTGCTAGCTTGTCTGGATCCATCTCCAACTTTCCAGATGATAAGATATAACCCAAGAACTTGACTTTGTCGCGTTCGAACTCGCATTTCTCGGCCTTGGCGTATAGTGAATGTTCTCTTAAACTCTGCAGTACTTGAGAAACATGTCGCCGATGCTCAGTCAGATTTTGGGAATAAATCAAGATGTCATCTAAGTACACCGTAACATGGGATAGCAACATGTCTCGAAAGATATCATTCACAAAATTCTGAAAAACTGCCGGGGCGTTACACAGTCCGAAAGGCTGGTCAAGTTTGGTAAAGATGGTGGCGTCCTTTAATTGGTCATATAATTCGGTTATGAGAGGAAGAGGGTATTTATTTTTTACAGTTATCTTATTTAACCCCCGGTAATCGATGCAGGGGCGTAAAGAGCCATCCTTCTTGGCGACGAAAAAGAACCCTGCACCGGCTGGAGATGCTGAAGGTCTGGTGAATCCTTTTTCCAAACTCTCTTCAATGTATTGGGCCAAAGCTTGATTTTCGGGTTGAGATAATGGGTACGTGTGCCCCTTAGGTGGATTGGTACCGGGTAACAGCTTTATTGTGCAGTCATATGCACGGTGAGGGGGTAAAGTGTTCGCCATTTGTTTAGAAAAGACATCCAGAAAGTCCCAGTACTGAGATGGTATTAGTTGGCGGGGGTCTTTAGCTGGAGTGTCCAGTATCAAATTTAACTTAGTGGGAGTGTTACAGCAATTCTCTAAACACTCCTTACTCCAGGCCAAGATCTGCCCTTCTCTCCAATTGATGCTGGGGTTGTGAGATTGGAGCCATGACATTCCCAGGATAATGGGTATGTGAGGACTGGACAGGACATCGAATTGTATCTCCTCAAAATGTAGAACACCGACTACTGCACCAATAACGTCCGTTTGAGAGGACACCATCCTTGTTCCCAGAAGAGTCCCGTCTAATGCAGAAATAGCCGTCTTCGGAGTCTTTGGCTTTAAGGGTACATTATTATCCAGAGCCCAATGAAAGCTTGGGTGCCCACTTGGTGGCCTTGCCACTGCAGCTTGATGGGAACAAACAGTCTTTGAGGTTGAGGAGGTGTGGCTACAGTAGCACTTAGTGAAGCACCTCCGATCTTCATTAGGTTCTGGCGTTTCCCGACTTCTTGGGGCATGCATAAATCAAATGTCCCTTCTGCCCACAGTATAAGCATAAGTATAAGATGAAGTACCCGGCCTATTTTCATAGGTTCCGCAGCCGCAGGAACTGGTTCAGAAGATGTGTGAACAATTGGACGAACTGGAGGCCGAAATTGATGTGGCCTTCTGTCTCATTTTCTCTCCCATTCAGATCTTCTCTCCAGACCTCTGGCTTCTAACCGTAGGCATAGAGTAATTAGGTTTTCCAGATCATGAGGTAAATCAAGGTAGATGAGGGCGTCTTTCAAGGACTCATTCAGCCCCCTACGGAAAGCAGAATTTAATGCGCTGACATTCCAGTCAGTTTCATATGCAAGTGTGTGGAATTCTACGGCATACTGAGCCACTGTTCTTCTTCCCTGCTGTATCTCCATTAAGTTGGATTCCGCTGCTTCACGTCTCCCAGGAGCATCAAATACAGCCCTAAATGAAGCAATAAAGGCGTCGGCCAAAATGGAAGAGTCTTGTTCCAATAACGGCGAGGCCCATGCTAACGCTTCTCTTTTTAATAAATTGATAATAAAAGTCACGTCATCCAACTTTCGTTCCAAGGATTGGAGCTGCGATGCATGAGCAGCTAAGACTTGATCTTGTCTCTCTTGATGGTTGGACATCCTTGCCAATTCTGCGGGATCCATATTAAGGCCTGTGTTAACTGTCATGTCCGGGGTACAGGTTCTGGATCCGCGCTGCAGAATCAGTGCCCTCTGGTGGAGAGAGGACGTACTGCCACCAGGGCACAGGAGATACAGATCGTTCACCACCGAGAATAATGAGAAGGTGAAACTCAGGAACAGAAAATAAAAAATAATAATTGTATCCGAGGGGTCAGGCAAAAGAGTAGTCGGGGTCACAAGCAAAGGTCAGGGCAGGCAGCAAAACAACGGAGGTCAGGTTCAAGCAGGAGTCAATACCAGAGAGATAAATCAGGATTCAAACGCTAGTGTAGGCAAAAAGGCACTAACACAGGCAAGGGTGTAGTCCCAAATGAGGGTTTAAATATCCCTCCAACAATACGGATCCTCCTACCCTCCTAATTAGGGGGAGGAGGAAAAATATTAAATGTCGCTTTAAGAGCGACATGAATATTCATATATTCATATTCACCACGTAGAGGCGCGCGCCCCGGCATGATCCCTCGTACTCGCCGGGGACGCGCGTCTAGCAGGAGGACGGACCTGGTGGCAGCTCACGCGACGGCACGAGCAGGGAGCCGACCACGCGGGCTGCGTCTCGGCGTCCCTGCCGGCGGCAACCCAACAGGAGAGGTAACATCTCCTCACTTATCACCTCTTCCTTTTCCCGTCTACAAGATTTCACTCGAGCCAGGGGCGTAACTAGAAACCTCAGGGCCCTGGTGCAAGAATCTGTTAAGGGCCCCCCAACCCATCTACCCCCTTCTCACTATCTACCCTCTCCTACCCCCCCTTCTCATTCCACACTCTCCCCTACCACCCCTCTCACTATCTACCCTCTCCTCCCCACCCCCCTCTCACTATCTACCCTCTCCCTCCCTACCCCCCTTCTCACGATCTACCCTCTCGCTCCCTACCTCCCCTTCTCACGATCTACCCTCTCCCTCCCTTAACCCCCTTCTCATGATCTACCCTCCCCCTTCTCATGATCTACCATCTCCCCCCTTCTCATGATCTACCCTCTCCCCTCCTTCTCACAATCTACCCACTCCCTCCCTACCCCCCTTTGTAGGTTACTCACTGTGCACTCCTATGGTGGGGGCGTGAGGCCTCTGTCTCGCTGCGCACAGCTTCACTGCTGAGCGCCGGCATATGACGTCATATGCCGGCGCTCTGCGTGAAGCGCCGGCACCCGAGACAGACGCCTCTCACTCCCAACACTGCAGTCTGGGCAGCGGTGCGGCAGCAGTGCAGCAGCGGCGGGGAGCAGAGGAGTCCTGGAGTTCTGTCAGGGGGGCCCAAGAGGTGCCGAGCGGTCGTTTTCAGCAACCGCTCAGCACCCCTTGGGCCCCCTGACTGGCAGAACTCCAGGGCCCAGTCGCAGTCGCGACCCCGGTAGTCCCGCCACTGTCTCAAGCTGCCCAATATCTCTGGAATCTACTCCCAAGGAGCTTTCAGCATTCACCCTCCCTTCTTCAGAGAAGCAGATCATCTTAGCTGCTAGAACTTCCTTGTCATTGATACAACTACCACACTATCTCTCACCCTTTCTCTGTGCCTTATGTTTGTCACCGAATGTATCGGTCTTGTAATATCCCTTGAATGTATGTATTGTATTAAGCACTGCGTAAACTGTTGGCGCTATATAAATAAAAGATAATAATAATAATGTTGTCCCAGGCTAAGGGAGCACAAGTCAGCAGAGGTAGTCTGTTGGACTATCCAGCTCCTTGACAGTATAATTTACTTTCATTTCAGTTTATTAATTTACTGCTTTTTGCAATTATTTTTGCACAAACTTGCACAGATTCTAGTAACTATGTAGGGCCACTGGACTGCTGTAAGTAATGTAAAAGACTGCAAGAATATGTGAAAACAACAATGTAATAGTCTAAATTGTGGTATTTATTATTTTTAAGTGCATAAATAAGCTAAAGAGACAATCAGTAATGTAGAGAAAAAGCACGTAAAAAATTGGGACAGACCTTTTTAAAATGTTTACAGCCACTGTTCCTCCTAGTGACTAGTATTTTGCTTGGAAAGTATCTCAGACTGTTTCTCTTTCTTATTGATGTCTCATACAAGTAATAATACAAAAACATATGTAGATATATACATATAGGCAAATATGGGTCCAACTGTTAGGTCCAACAGTCTGAGGTCACTAGTCTCCCACAGTCTTTTGTCATTATTATCACATGTCACATTCCAGCATGACATTGGAAGCAGCCACTGCCAGAGTGAACTAGAGACTGTCACATCTGTTGAGTGATAAGGAATGAGGAGAGTAGAGTTTAGTCTTGTACAAACATCTTTGTGGAGTTTAAATTCAAGGTGTTGTAGGGAGGTTTGAAGAAGCAGGGTATATTGCATGTTAAATGTTAAAGTTCATGATAGTACATTTAGGAAAAAAATAAACAACTATGGTTTGTTTGGGTGGGTTGCCAGGAGAAAGCCTCTTGTCTTCAAAAGGACCATGAACTCCTCTGTATACCAAAGTATTCTAGAGTCAAATCCAAGCCCTTCTGTTCGACAGCTAAAGCTTGTCCGAGATTGGGTCATGCAACAGGACAATGATCCCTCAACCCAATTAAATGCCCGGAAACCTCAATTAACTGAAGCATCGTTGTAAAGAAGAGTGGGCCAAAATTCTTCCACAACAGTGTGAGACACTAATTAAAGTTATACAGAAAATGATTACTGCTAAAGGTGAATCTACAAGCTATGGAACCATAAAGTATACGTTATGTTATTTCACACGTCTTCTCAATTTTTTTTTTTTTCGTTGAACAAACCATGACACAATGTAATATGTTGTTGTTCATCTAAAGGGTTTATTCACCTACATGATTGTTGTTATGTCCTGATATGTATAACCCTTAAATTCAAGGAGTGTACTTTTTTTTCACATGACTTTAGTTTCTCTGTCCTCAACCATCACCTAGCTAGTCATACTAGCTAGCTAAACACTAACTTTTTTGCATTGTCTTACACATTTTAGTACACTACTGCGTTTGTTGTATGTGAATGGGCCTCTTTCCTAAGTTGAAGATGAGAATTTGGGATATTCTTAATGACAATGAAGGACATAGTTAAGATACAGTAAGGTTTTTTCACATTTAAATCTCCTATATGCATGATATGTCTTATATATCTTATTTACACATTGTTTTTACGTAAAGTGTTTCTCCTGACAATTTTGGTTTGCTTTCTATTGGTGTCACGTTTATATTATCAATGGAGCATCTAGCAATATGTGGTAAGTATGTTGTCGCTTTTGGAAGCAAAAGTGCAGGGAAGCCTATATAACCTTTTTTCATGGGTGACCCTTAGTTTCTGTTTTCACAGTGTGATTTACCAACAGCAAAGCCACTGTTCGCTAGCCTTCACTATAGAGGTGGCCTTTCCTGACTGACATTATTAGGCGTAAATAAATGCAATATCGTTGAACACTGCTTCAAATGTGACACAAGTGTTGTCATGTTACAATCTCCAAGGGACTTCAAAGTTGCAAGAACTACCTTCGCAAATACAAGAGGATTAGGGATAGGCAAATACTAGGGTGAAGCATAAAAATGGTAAAGTTACTTGTGACGGAGACCGGTACTCTGACTGAGTAGCTTCACCGTAGAGATCTTCCTTGCTGCTGAAAGTTCAGTTGCTCAGGGAATAAACCCTTCATATTCCCCCTAGCACTAGCTGAGAACTCAGTTTATTGAAGACAGCACAGATATTTATATACAACATATGATAGGATTAGGGGTATAATCTCATCAACCACCACACAGTCTGGCACCGCCATACAGGTCTATGGCCAGCAATGCCCACCTAACAGAGAGTCACTATTTTGGGTTATCCCAAGGGAGCGGCGTCAATACCAATGGAGAGTTCATGGTCCGAAGTTGCTGTGGCACAAAAAGCGACATGATCTGATGTGGGGACCCTGAACGACAGAGTTGGAAACTTCCCTTGGAATAGTCCAGGACAGAGTAAACCCCTGCTCCTAATGATTAGTGATAAGACCAGGGTTTACAAACGAGCTCCCTGGTTGTCCAGCTCTACCTGCTGTTGGACCATCTTTTTCCAATTAAGATACCCATTGCTCCTAGGGTAACCAATCTTTAGGGCCAAGGTTTACCCAGCCGCGGTTATGAAACTATTGCCTGGCTACCGCACAGAATATTCCCAGGGATGTTTCCAACTCTATCACTCAGGGTCCCGACATTGGATCAAGTTGCTTTATATATAACATCCTGGGACCCTAAACTCTCCATTGGTACCCCACGATTGATGCCGCTCCCTCGGTATCACCCCTAAAAAGTGACTCTTTGTCGGGTTGGCATTGCTGGCCATAGTACTGTATGAAAGCGCCGGGCTGTCTGGAAGTGAAGGTGTTATACTGCTGATCCAATTATGTTTCTGTGTATAAATAGCTATGCTTGTTCCAAATAAACGGAGTCCTGTGTACACCTCAACATTGGTACTGTCTGACGCATGGGGTGGGCTGCTGTAATAACTCACTGTCCTTTTCAGGACAGTATATAAGCTGAATACACTAAGCCATGGCTAGCCACAGTGCCAACGCAGCTCCAGTGCAGCGGCACACCCCCTCTCTCTACAATGCTGGTTCTGTCTGGAGCTGAAGGGGTTAATTGCTGGTGTCAGGAGGAAGTGTAGTAAGAGTTTACTTGGAAATTTACTCTAGTAAAGGTAAATAAATAGTAAGGATTTGTAAAACATTAAGCCATGGTTGGAAATATGTAACTGTCTTTAGATTCAGTGTGTTCCAACTCTTATTATTCTTAGCCAGTATGTAACTGATTAACAGGACTGTGAGGGTTGTAGTTCACAAATAGCTAAATAAAGAAATAAAGAAAAGAATTAAAACATGCCATTAAAATATATTTAAAAAACATGTTTTAATTACATACTGTAGTGTATTGAATATTATGTGTGTATTGTCTTGTTACTATAATTGATATTAGACTTGTGCATTCGGATTCAGGAGAACATGAAAACAAACACAAATGTTGAATACTGAATAAACTAATATGGCGGCGGGTAAACGTACACAAAGTCACTGCCTCTTGTCTACGTAGCATCACAGGGGTTAATGAGAATGGAAATCCATAGGTTCATGCCAGGAGTTAAAAGAGCAAATCTATTGGCCCCTGGCATGGGCCACCTCTGGCATCAACCAATGAAGAGCAGCTGCCCTTCATTGATTGATGCTAGAGGAGGCCCCTGCCTGTGACCAGTAGAGTCGCTCTTACAGACCTTTAACTCCTGGCGTGATCCTATGGATTTCCATTTTCATTAACCCCTGATCTCCTCAGGCCAAGTTTCGGGTATCAGGAGTTAAAGGTCCATAAGAGCAACTCTATTGGTCGCCACCAGGGGTCTCATCTAGCATCAACCAATGAAGAGCAGTTGCCCTTCATTGGTTGATGCCAGAGGAGGCCCCTGCCAGCCACTAATAGAGTTGCTCTTATGGAGCTTTAAAATCCTGGCGGCAAAGCTGCTGCTTCGTGGAATACCAAGGGGTTTTTTTCACGAAAATGAAGATGGCCATGTCTAATTAAATTTCTTATGTTTTTAAAATCCCTATTGGTTAATGATGTATATGACTGTGTTCTCAAATAACTCAAATAACTCTGTGCTGATTATATTAAGACTTAGATAAAATACTTCCTAATTTAAAAGGTCAATGAATTGGGGTAGATTTATTATGGCAAAGTGAATGTAGTGGGTGTTAGTGCCATGGATAGGTAGGGATTTCCATATATCCTTTAGTATAGTAAAATATTTTACTTAAAATCAGGCGTATTAAAACACATAAAACAATACAATTATTTTACACAGTTGATCAATATCCATAGAAAATCTTCAATACAAATATTTGTGTGTTTCGGTGGTTGGTCTGATGCATTTCGCCTTACAGCTTCATCAGATATATCAAGTGCTTGTGAGTGAATCTCTATTTTTTTAATTGCTTTTTGGGCACAGAAGTTAGGTTAATCCTTCTGCATGGGTGATCTAATATAAATAATTATAGTGTATGTGGAGTAAAGGATGAGGATTAATCCTTTTGTCAATATAAACAAAATAAAAAGTTGTTTGTGTAGCTGCATATTCGTAATGTGAGGGTTCTTCCTGTGTGATCAGAAATAAGAAACTCTCTGTTTAGTGTCATTTATCTGAATAGCATTTTTCAGTGGGAGGGTAAAGGAATGAGTATGTATGAATGTATGTTAGAATGATGTGTGTTAGTGTAGGGTGCACGCCAGAAGGAGAGTGACGGCCGGGAGGCGTGTCCTGTGGTCCAGTGACGTAGGTGCGCAGGCAGGGAGGCGGGATAAACCGGTGACAGTCACCATTAATGTGGCATATAGGGGCGTATAGGAGAAGTCAGGCGTTGGTGGGCTATTTAAACCTGCAGCTATGTACCTTCATTGCTTGATTGTTCTAGTTCCCTGCTATATCCCTATACCTTATTGCTGGATTCTACGGACTTTGACCTTGGCTTTCTTATGCAAATGTTCATGATTCTCTCTACCCCTGACCACGGATTGCTGTACGTTACTGTTTTTGCCTATTCCTCTTGCCTCAGTGAACAAACCTTTGCTGTTGCATGATATACTGGTTTTGTATCTACTGCTTCACCTGGCATTTCTCTGTGCCGTGCTCCAACCCCACAAACCTTAGTTAGCATGAATGCGTAAGTGTAGGCATGTGTGTGTGTGTGTGAGCAGGGCCGGCCTTTGGGGTGTGCGACCTGTGCGACCGCACAGG